>VWZD01006204.1:763385-840047 GCA_013396695.1 Sakesphorus luctuosus
GGCCGGGGTCGGGCAGGGCGCGGGGCGGGCGGGACAGGCGCTGGGCCTCGCCGGGGGCCGCGCGGGGCCGCGGCCGTTCTGGGCACGTGTGGCCGCTCGGGGCGGCCGCTCCACCGCCCCGGCCGTTCCCCGGAGCGACCCGGGCGCTTTGGGGTGATCCCTCTCCCCATTTCCCTCCTTTTTTCTCCTCCTCCAACTTCTCCCTCTGTCCGCCCCTCCCGCGGCCCCGCTGGCCGGACCCCTCGTGCCACAGCAGCTCCTCACGTGCTTCATATCGCGGCGGTATCGTGATAACGGGACCCACGTTCTCACATGTGGTGTCTGTGAATGGTGCATTTCTCATGCCTTCTGTAATTAATCGTTCAGGCGCAGCATGGATGATGAATTGCCAGGCGGGATGTGCTGCTTACACAGGAGAAGACAATATATAAAAGTTTGGCTAATGCTTCTTTTCCTGTTTTTTGAAAACAGATGTGATGTAATGCCTTTCTTGCTTTTTTTTCCACTCATACTGGAACGCTGAGGACATAAACCTAATGAGAGCTGGTTGTTAACACAGCTGGATTTGACTTTGCAACATTTCTTACCTAATTCTCACCGACCTTAATCTCTTTTTTTTTTGCTTTTTGGTAAAAATAGGCTGCTTTATTTCAGTTCCTTTATGTTCTTGTGGTGTATACCTTCTCAGTGAAAGATACCGTGCAGAGCCTGTATGAGTGGACTTTTTCATCTGTAAAGTAAAAATAGGATTAATATTTAGTATATATATAATATATTAATACTGATATATATTTAGTATAAACTCTTTTTCCTTTCTCTGTTATTCAAGCAGCCACAAAAAAAGCCAAGCCCGAATCAGTTCCCTTGTCCTGAGATGGCTGTTTTGTGGCTTCATTAAACTTGCATGTGAATCTCCCTCCTAGGCTTGTGTACCGAGTGCTTCTCAGCAGCCCAGATGTGTGAAGTACTGGAGATGTTTATCATTTACCTCCTAGTCACATAGTAAAAATCTCTTCTTAAGCTTAATGAACGCTATGGCAGATTTCTAAATAACTTCAGTAAGAAACAGCGTTTTGGCCATTTACCTGTAACCTGAAGTTCCTTGATGAGTCTTAAAGCAAAAAACTGAAATTATTGCATGAATTTTAGAGTTGGACCTCCAAAATACCTTTGACTGTGGGTGATTCTAACACATAAAACAAAATTATGAACTTGGGATTTAGTTTCCCTTAAGGTGGATTAGTTGGTTGGTTTGATGTTGTGGGATTTTTTTCTATTTTTCCCATTAACGATGGGTCATTAGGCACTAAATAGTAGGGCTTTAGTAGCATAAAACACATTATATAGGAAAAATGAGTGCGGAAATAACTTTTCCATAACCAAGAGCTATTGCTCCAAGGCCAAACATCTGCACAATTCATGACTGGTAGGATTAAAACACCCAGCACTGCATAAGCACCTCTTTATTTCTTAGTGTAACTGTGTGTTGACTTGAAAGCCACTTGTTTTCTGCTATAATAATTTTTCTTTGCTGTTACTGAGCATTTTAACTACTAAGATGTAATTGCTGAAAAGTCGCAAATGTTTTGATTTTCAAACACTTTAGTTACATAGCAAGGGATTTTTTGTGTTACTTTTCTCCTCAGGAAGCACACGAGGAGCACGACACTTCTACTGAAAATGCAGATGACTCTAACCACGATCCTCACTTTGAGCCCATAGTTTCCCTTCCTGAGCAAGAAATAAAAACTCTGGAAGAGGATGAGGAGGAACTCTTTAAGATGTAAGTAGAATAATTTGCTCTATTATTTGAATGTTTATTATGTTTTATTAAGCTTTAACTTGACTGTGTTTGTAAAAATCTGGATAACTTGCTAGGAGTCTCTCTATGAAGCTGTAATCTAATTTGGTTGGTATTTACAGTGCAGGCAGAGACTGAGTTGTGGGGGTGGATAATAATGCCCCAACACACTGAAGTTGTAGCAGTAGAAGGGAACTGATAGTACTAATCTGTCTTTAGCATTGTTTAGCATAAAACAAAACAACAATTACAGGTTTGAAATTGTGTGATCACAATGTAAAACAAGTATCTTGGGAGGAAAGAAATGAGATGTTTATAGTGTTGCTGGCCTGTCTCCCTGTGTAAAGGGTGATGTACAATATAGTGAAATAACAAGAGCAATAGGTGCAGTACAGTATTGGGGCATTTGTGGCAGTACCTCTGTGTTGTATTAAACATAGTTTTATCTTTAGATTGGGCTTATTGTTAAATCAGAGTAGTTTGATCTGCCTGAAAAGAAGTGTAGCTTAAAGGCTTGAGAAGTGTTTTGAATTTGACCCCTGATATGCTTTCTTTAAATAGGTTTAAAAAGATACTGGGTTTATATAGTCACAGAATAGTGCTGCACATCTGGAAGAGAGATTTGAGTTCTCCTTCTGCACATTCTTGCAGTAACTGAAGGGATGGGCAGTTTCTGCCAGGTAGCATGGTGAGATCTCTGGCATTTTGGCCTCTCTGCATGTGATGCAGTATCACATGGAAAGATGTTTTTTTAAAGTATTTTATTTCAACAGATTGTGGTAGTGAAGTAAGTGTAAGTTCCAGTGCTCTGTAGGTTAATCTTCATATCCACAAAGGGGTGATGGAGGAAAGAATCATTTTTTTGATGCTGGTTGTTCTGATAGTTAAACCTGCTGAATGCCAGCTGGACTAGGAAGTGATGACTTGCTTTGGTTAGTTAATCTGCATCAGAGCCTCTGTTAGAGGAGCTCCAACATTTGGCACTTTCTCTTGAAGGACCTGGTGTATTACAAGTCCTTATTCTTTACACTTTTATATCTGCCTCGTGGGAGCAGGGACTTTGTTTCCTGTAGCACTGCCTTGAACTCATTAGCAGAGCTCAGACTGTGTCTTAGGTTAGTTTTGACTAATATCCCAAAGTGCTCCTGTTTGTTGTTTGGCACACTGGCATCTTGGAAGATTAGGCTGTTCAGAAGCAGATATGTTGCAGTGCAGCACTGAACTTCCTTTATTCTGGATTGAAGGATAGTGGCAAGTAAGCTTTGGGAGTTAAAAGGAAATCAGTGACTGTAGAGGGTGAGGCACTTTGTTAATAGTTGATCAAACATTGGGCTTGGAATTTTACAAGAGTCTTTACTTAGTGTTAAGCTGCTAAATTTTGTAAATTAATACTGCTGAGTAGGTGAAGCAGTTGTATTTGTAGTGTATTTAGGAATTCTGGCTATAGCACAATCTGTTAATTAGCTACCTGAATTTAGAAGGTTGCTACACCAAATGGGTTTGTCATCCCAAAGAATGTCCAGAACCTGTTGAATTTTAATACAGTTTTAACATTGTTCCTAATAGGTTATTATTAAATTTTCATAGGAGTTTCTAAATCTGTGGGTTGAAGTAGAACAAGGGCTCCTATAAAAGAAATTGTTTTCCTGGTATGTGTGGCTTTTAGGAACAACTGTACTGTTCAGTCAAGTGTGCTGTTTCCTAATATTCCTACATGCAGACTAATTAAATTCTCTTTTCTCCAAGGCGAGCGAAGCTGTTCCGGTTTGCATCTGAGAACGAGCATCCCGAATGGAAAGAACGAGGAACTGGTGATGTGAAACTCCTGAAACACAAGGAGAAGGGAACAATTCGCCTCCTCATGCGGAGGGACAAAACTCTCAAAATCTGTGCAAACCATTATAGTACGTTATACATCACAGGACTTGTTACTTTTGCTTAAAAAAATAAGTTTGTACAATTGTACAGTGTAGATGAAGAACTCAGTGGGGTTTTAGTAGCAGCTAGAGAGTTACTGTACATCTTTTAAATCAGACATCACATTTATATTGGACTGTAAATATATTTGTGTCTCGCACTTCACACAAGGCCACAAGCATCAAAAAGCCTGGGGGCTTACTTTTATCAATGGAAGGAAGCTGGAGGTTTTTTCCTTCAGACTCTGGATACTGCTGTATGACTGATAAATTTATACTGTCTCTGTCAAACGTTTTGAGTTTTTTTCCTGGAAAAGCTGCTCTCAGTATATATTAGTTTATTGAATTTATGCTGACTCACAGGCAGACAAAAAGACACTTCATTTTTGCAAAGCATTGAATGGAACAAAATGTAATTTGATCTCTAGGTTTTAAAAAATGCAAGGAAGGGAGTAGACTCTTCAGCTTTCTCCTGAACTAGACAGGACCCAGGGGACCAAAGAGAAAATAGCCCTGCTTAAACTTGGCGTGTCTGTAATGCACGAAGCTTTATAGTAGTGTGAGAACTTCCCCAGGCAGTCAGGGGAAGTAGCTGTAGCATCTTGGGCTCCATTTACTAGGAGGGAGCAAACAGATTGAAAATACACTGTGTACGCCTTCCAGTGCTCCAGAAATCTGTACTACAGCTTAAAACTGATGGGAGAGAAATTAACTATTTGATGACTAATTGAAGGAGTAATGCTTTTTTATTTTTTAATTAATTTTTGGTAGTGTTTTCAGTGTGTTAAAGAGTGAATGCTGTTTGTCTCTCTGGATACCTTTTCCTCCTAAATAATTTGCCTGTACTTCAGAGTTGTGCTTAGTAACTGCATCTCTTAGTATCACAGTCACCTGTTTTAAACCAAAAATTGAATGAAACCGTCAAGTTTCTTAACAGTAGGGAATCCAGCATCCTCTTACACACTGATGGTCTTGCATTGTTTTATTTGATGATATAAGGAAAATTGCATATGGGCACCATTGTCTTCTATTTATCCAAAAGTAGTTCTGTGTAAAGTGCTTTGCATGACTGTTGCAGCCCGTTGTCAGTGAGATTTATGGAGGCTGGTGTGGAAAACATTTACTATTGTGCTCTGTACATCTTCTAATGCTTTCTTTTTCAGTCACACCCTTAATGGAGCTGAAGCCTAACGCTGGCAGCGACAGGGCATGGGTCTGGAACACACATGCTGACTTTGCAGATGAATGCCCCAAGCCTGAACTCCTGGCAATCCGGTTTTTAAACGCAGAGAGTGAGTGGACTGGCTCTGAACTTACACTGATTTAAACTGTTGTGTTACACTGCTGTAATTCACTGCTGTAGATATGCCATATCTCACCCCTGCATGGTACTGTTAGCTAATTACTTCTTTATCTGAGAGGAGTCTGTTAATCACTTCACCATATGTGTTGACAAACAGTGTAGCAATTAGGTCTCTAGTAATATTTGCACAGTTTCTGCTCTAGGCACTTTTTTTAACCTAAACCATTTCATGCAAGTGCAGTGCCAATTAGAATAAAACTAAAAGTGATTTAGAGACTCACATGTAGCTTGTGTTCCTTTATCTCAGGTGCTGAATTGTAGTTAAGATTCGATATTTGCATTAGAAGCAGGGAAAGCCTGACCTGATATTTCTGGTCTATCTGCATTAGCAGAACATCTAAGTAGTTTTTTTTGATTAAGGATGTAATATCTTCTTTGTTTTGATTAAATGGAACTCTCAGTGAAAAGTGCTAGTCAAACTCATCATACTAGTTGGCAGGCTTTTCTGGAGTGACTACACTGAGTACCAGAACAGCAAAGTAACTAATTATGGATCAGCTAGGATTAAATCAAAGAAGTGTTTGGGTGAGGGAGGACTTATATGTTGTTTTGTTTGGTTTTTTTTAAAGAAGCAAAATTAAAAAGTGTTGCAATTCTTGCTTTACAGTGTGTTAGCCTTCTTTTCTCCCTACAAGCTAGATGGATCATAAAGTGTATTTTAAAACTAGATGTGTTTGCTTACATCTGGGAAGAACTTAGTGTATCTTGCTTCTCTCCTTTTCTTAAGTCTCCAACATCATATTGCTAAGCTAAACAAATCTTTCTGGTCCACTTGCTTAGTGCTTGCTTTATAATCCAAAAGCACATTAAGGGGGTTTAGTAACTTTGCTCATCTTTGAAAAGTCTTTCCTTCTTTCTGGTGGAGGCTGTTCAGATTTTTGAATGTTCTGTCTTAGGGGAGTAGTCTCTTTTCCTGTTTGCCCTTTGCAGTACTGGCTGAGCAGGTGACAGGTGAACAGACTTAAGTATGTCCTTCAGGGTATCTCTCCTGTTTGGGATGCTTGAAAAGGAATCCATGCAAACACTTCCTGGAGTAGTTTCATAGTACCTTTAGAATTTCTGTGGGGCAACAGTGACCTCGTGTGGTCAGCCAGACCAGCCTGGCATAACCAATCACCTGCTTTGTCGTTCTCATGTTAGGAAGCACTTTGCCCATTCTGCTTTTGTCTCTTGTTGCTTGTATTTGTGTAGAAACGTTATTGTAACTAGATCAGCTGGTTGGAATGACTGTTGAGTCAAGTGATGGCTTAGACCAAACCATCACAACAATTCAGCATTCTTAGCTCTTGTAGTCAGGCCTATCTTGAGCCCAGCCTTTGGGTACAGTCTAAATGCTGTACTAATGAAACAGGCATTACCTTCCCTTGTTGATGCTAACGACCCCAAGTTATGGTAAGGTTGTGGAAGACTCTTAGGGTATAATATAGCTGTTAAAGATAGTAGTTCAAAGCTAATCTTCAGTCTTTTGCATACATAGTTGTGTTAGCAGTCTCTGACATCATACTCCTATTCCTGTAGGCTGGAGACAGCTGGGAGTTGCAATAACCTACAAAACAGCTCCTGCTGGCATTCCATAATATTTTGCAAAATAAGCTGCTCCAGTAGACTTGCTGAAGAAAATAAACTGCTTTTGCACAAAGATGTTATTGGAGAATTTGGCATCTGGTGTGATTTAGTAGATTACTCCATAAGTGCCTACACATTTTGTTTACACAGCTTTTCATTGGGTATCTTTCCTCAAGATCCAAAGTATCCAATGTTGTGAGGCAGTAAAACTAAAGAAAAAATCTTTTCTCTTTACTGAAACAGATGCACAGAAATTCAAGGCAAAATTTGAAGAATGCAGGAATGAAGTAGGCAAGACAGCAAAGAAAGGTAAGGTAGTCTCAGTGTAACTGTGCCACGTTTTCTAACTGTGAAAGTGGTTATAGTACCCTGGAGTGTCATGTTCCAGCAGACTCACTCTGTGCTGAACTGCAGCCTTCAGTTCAGGTGCTTTTCTGTCTGCAAGAGTAATGGCTCACAGGAGTGACGATGGCCTTCTTCCCTGTAGGAGGCTGTTACAGTTGCTGTTGGGACATAACTTTTTTTGAAAGGCTACTTGAGAAGTATTTATGGCTTGTAGTATGCAAATGAACTGTGAACACTGCAACCACAGTGCTGTTCCTTCCTTCCACTTCCCTTTCTCAAATTCCACAAAAATATAATCCTGCAAGTATAATATTTAATGCTTTTAAAGTTGTTAATGTGTATGAAGTTGTAGCATTTATTCACAGGTCCCTTACTAGATTATGGCACCACCTTGTAGAATTGCCTGTGTGACAGGATATCTCACCGTATTAAATAAACACTTCCATCTTTTCTGAGTAATTGTGGTCTGCATCAGCATTGTTTAAGATACTTAGACTGGAATTTTCCAGTCTTAAGAATTCCTGTTCCCCAGTTTCACACTGGGGAACTTGACTCTTGGGGTTTTTTTTGTTAAGATGACAAGAAGCTGGGGAGTTGTCTGGACACTGTATGGAGCTTGGGTTTGGTAGCAGCACAGCTGGCCAGATGTTGCATGTTTCTCAGTTCCTGTAATTAGGCCCTCATGTAGCAATTAACATATGCAAGTGATAGTTCTCTAATTCTGAGGTAACAGTTACTAGAGGAAAAGAAACAGAATGTGGAGAATGTCTTTATTCTTGTTTGTATTCTCAATTCCAGCTGTCTCTCCCCACCCCTCTCACCGTCCACTTCCCCACTCTTTCCCCTGTAACAGGAAAATCCATTGCTCCCTCTCTTTAACACTTTTCCTAATCAATCTTTTAGCAGGCACAGACAAAAATGATAGTGCTGATAAAGTTGCTGAAAAACTAGAAGACCTTTCTGTAAAGGAAGAGAGCAGAGAATCTGAGAAGAAGGAGACCAAGGAAAAAACTGAAGAAAAGCAATAAAATCATCCTGGGCCTTGCAGTTTTTCCTTACTTTTTTCTTTCTTTCTTTTCTTTTTTTTTTTAGTTGACTTTTTTAATTTTTTTTTTTACGAGGGACTTTATAAGGAACTGAATTCAACATTCAGGTTGTTTTTTCTAAGCTTTTGCCCTTTGGAAGGTGTCTTCAGAAAAATCCATTCCCCAGTCATGCAAATGTACTGTGCTAACTTTCTTTTCCATAGTGGAAACACTTACTTACAGTCATCCAAAAGAGTGAATAAAACAAATGTGAAAGCAGCATCAGGGGCAGAACTGTAAAGGCTTATGAATAAACTTGTTTCATTGGATGTTAAGCTACATATCATCATTCCTGTGGATTAGGTAGGTTAACAGACTTTACCAACAGGGACGATTAGGATTGCATTCCTGTTTCTTATGACTTCTGAAACTTTAATGTAACAGACCTTTCACACTTGTTGCTGTGTACTGAGCAGGGAATGTGCCTGTGCTGCTTGAAATGCAGCAGACTTTGGGATCAGGCAGTAAGAGCATTCCTGGCACACTGTTGATGACAGGTCATCAGACAGTGGAAATAAAGGTGGGGGAGTAAATAGTAAATGTACTATGTGAGATTTGAGAAGTGTTTTCCTCTTATGAAACACAATCTGTGCTTCCCCCCTGCCCTAAATTTGCTAATACTACAAAGGCTTGATTCCAGCAGAAAGTTGGTGCTGCTGTCCCAGCTCTTCCACGATGTGCTGCTTGCTGACTGAAGGCACAGCAGCCTGGTATGCTGAGGTGCATGCAAAGGAATCCAAACTGTTTGAGTACCTTCCTGTGAGATTCCCATGTCAGCATATAGCAGTGTAAAGAGAATTTCTAAGTTTATTTTGTTTTTTTTTTCCCCAGGGCTTTGGAACTTAGATTGTTTTTACAAACTGGAGGAGTTTTGAACTTCTCAGATGGTTGGTAGGGAGGCTGTTCCTCTTGCAGAGTGGTGATCTGGCATTCACTTTGGAACAGTTAATTATGCTGTACATGCTTGAGGGACACTCTCCTTGCCAGAATAGGCAAATTAGATAAACAGAAAACATTTGCAGTGAAGAGATTTGACAATTTCAAGTTAGTGCTAGAGTAAGAAAATAAACTATAGTAAGCAATAAAGTCAGCATAATTAAGACTGATAGCTGAATTGAATTTTGTTGTTGAACACTAATACAAAGATTGTGTTAGGATAGTGATGAAATAGTTTCCAGAATAATGATGAAAATAAGACAGAACTTGCTAAACTTCAAGACTGAATGATGTTAACATAGGATAGCAAGACCTTTTTATCTTCATAAAGAGGCTTTTTACTTGGTCAGGTTCTGCAGTCTACTTGAGGGAAATATATTTTTTAAAAAATCACGTCTTTCTCCTTAGCACTGCTTTTTGATGCTACTGTGAATGAGTCTTAAATCTGGAACTGTAATTAAGGTACTCGCTTCATTCCAACAAAGTAATTCCTTTGGTGTTTTGCGCATTCCCCTTCCAGTACAGCAGATATCAAAAGTCTGTTAATTAACAAAGGTGGTTGAAAGGCAAAATAAAATGCTCCTTAGTGTTTCTGGTTTGGAAATAACAAGACAAAGCTATTCTGAAGTATTTTAACATTTGAATGTAAAAGCCAAATCTTTATCCATGAGTCACTGTAAATTCTCTGATCTGATAATGTCAAACAGTGTGTCTAAATTGATAGAAATGACATTTAAAAATTTCAAAATAAAGTTACATTTTCTTTTAAAGGATTTGTTTTTTATTTTAACAACTTACTGGGAATGCATTTTTAGTCTGCAGGGGCAAAGTGATGAAAGCAGCAAAATGGGTGAGTTGGATTTCACTATCAAACATTGTACAGAAGAGGGGAGACAGCACCAGAATGACTTATTTTGTCTTAATATTAGATATTGATGACTTCTGCTTAATGTTAGTACCCCCTCTTTCCCTTCTCATTTATGCATGCTTAAATGATTTGAAGACGTTTCCATTCCTGTTTAGGTTAAGTGAGCCATGTTTACAGTTCATGGATTGAAACCAGCCCTGCAGGTGTGCAGTCTCAAAGAGCAAAGTCATGACAGACCACTAAGTGCAATAATTTCTCTGGATAACATTTGACTGAAGAATGTTGTACTCCCCTAAACTAAAGGATGATCAGTCAATGTTCTGGTCACTTTAGAAGCCATAGATGTGCTGGTCTACACATTAAAAAGCAGTAAGTATTTTAAAAATTGATCTCGGTGAAATAGACCCTTTTTTGTGCAAGTCATTCTAATGATGAACTTTCCTTATGTAAAGTAGACTGCCAAGAGGAGTCCTTGAAATGTTTTTGAAGTTTGCTCCATACTGAGTATTCCAGAGTTCCAACTGATGCTGTGTTGTCTTGTCCCTCCTGCCCTGGTCCCCAGGCAGGGATGTTTTCCCTCCACCTTCACTGCTGACAGGGCCATTGAGATGGTAGAACGTGGCCTGCCTTGTCATGCAATGAGTGCTGCAAAACTGCAACAGTCCTTTGGCAAAATGCAGACTTGTAGTGCAAAAGCTGCCCTCAAAATTTGTGAGCACCTACTCAGGTACATCAGTTGCCTTGTACTTGTTTCTGAAATGGCAATAACTTCAGTGTGATTAATGTCTGAACCTGTTTGAAGGGCTTGTGTCATAGTAAAAATAGATCATGCAGAAACTTCTCTAATTCACAAAAATTCAACAAATCTTTAATTTCTGCACTTCACAGAAGTGTGTTGAGAATTTGTCTGTAGGATTTTAGAGGTGAATTGGATTCTAAGCTACTTTAACACCTGCAGTTGAACAGTGGCTAGTTTCTTTTTTACTTCAGTGAGGCAAGGTAACTCACAGCATGTTTAAATGTTAACTAAAATAATGAGGAATACAGTGTTGCTAAAGCAGCTGGATAAAGAAGCAAGGCTTTTTAGGCATTTCCAACTTCAGTAACACAGTAATTGAAAATATGAATCTTACTAAAGATACAACCGAATATTTTTAGGTTTTCATCTATTTTTGATAAAGAGGGAAAATATAAGAGGGTTACTAAAGCAGTGTGTAAGGTGCTAAAGTCTGCAATTTGTACAAATTTCCAACTTGCTTCAGGTTTGGAACATGCTGTACAGGCCAGGCTTAGTGACCTGCCTGTGGTGGCACTAATGGGTTTGTGTGTGTGGAGCTGGGTGAGTATCTGAGGACATCTGAGTCATGAATTTAACTTTGAAATCATTAAATTTTCACAAGTATCAAAATAGTATCTTCTTGGCAGATAGTGGGTTAGGGTTAGGAGAAATTAATTCAAAATAGTTCTCTCTAAATCTTCCCATGTTAGTTTTTTTGAAGACTACACTAATAAGTTGTGGGTTTTTTCCTCCTGGAATAAGCTTGTATTAGTGATACTAAGTGTCCCATTCACACTTTGCAAACAACACAATTTGTTGTGTTTTAATAGTAAATGGAGATTATATTTTTTTCCTATGTGATAAGGTAGCTTGTATTAAACACAAGTTCTCTGTGATACCAAAACCTCAGAAAATTAAAATTCTTCTCAACACTGTGCAGATATGAGAATGTTGTGAATCTATTTTTGATGCAACATGCTCAAGGAATACCTGTATGTAAAGGGCAAAAATGAGTCTGGGTAGTTTTTTGGATATTGTTACTAGATGTCTTGAAACCTGTTTAATGTAAAAATGTGAAGGATTTAACTGAAAAATGAGGGCTTAATTTTCACACATACCTTCATCATGGAAAGATCTGTGCAGAAGGGGGGAGGAGGGTGAGGTTTGCAGGTGTAGTGTTTTAAAAGCTCTAAGGTCTTGTCTATGTGTGAATTTGTACTAGCTCAGTGAAGTAAGGTGTGCAGAAAGATTTTTTTTTTTAATGATTATTTATTTAGGATTTACTTTAAAGTCAGATCCAATTATATTTATCTAGAATTTCTCTTTAAAATAGAAATGAGAGGGACTGCCAGTCTTTTACCAACATTAACTAAATCTTTGACGATATCATTTTCAGAGTAAGGAGCTAAGGAGAGGTAACTACAACAGATCAGAATTACTTTGCTTGATGAAGAAAAGTTTGAATTAATCAGCTGTAGAGTGGATTGCACATGTAAGTGATTTCTGAGACTCTAGTTCATGTGAAAACAAGATGCTGTCTCAAGTAAGCAATTGTGCAAATACAGAATAAGGATATCTTGAAGTTGTGAAAACTGACAAGCACAGGTGCAAAAATCCTTATATTTAAGTGTTGAATAGTTATTAGTATCTACAGCTTTGCATCAGATTTATCACCACTGCTGTATTTTTTCATATGCAATTTAAGTATAGACTATTTTAGACTATACTATTTAAGTATAGACTTAAATCTTTGTGCAGTTCAATCACAGTAGACATGAACCACTGAAGACCTGTTCGTATTTGAAAGATTTGTCTAACTAGTTTGCTGTAGTCTCCTAGTGAAAGTGCAACCTATTTCAGATCCATAAATAAATCACAATTGTAGAAATACTTTTTTAGGTATTAATGGTGAAGTTCATGTTTGTGGGGTGTATTTTCTGTGATGTCAGTATAATGTGTACAGGCAAGGTGCTAGCACAAATCTGGATTACATGTGACACACAGCAAACTTCGGGGAATTGTCTGACCAGTGCAAGTATTTACTGAACTTCATAAATATGTTTTCAGCTTTCAAGCTGGAGAAGTCCAGCTTGTTGTTTATCAGTCTTGACTCTACAAATTTACATCAGCTGATTCATCATGGATATTAACTGCTGTATCAAGATGTGTAATTTACTTATGATCTAAGAGAGAAGCTGATGGTGTCACGAGTTCTGGCCTTTTCATGTTGTGCTGGCTGACCTCCTTTCAAGTAGTTAAAAGTTTGTAATTTTCTAATGCTGTTTTTTCATAAAAGCAAATATGACTATTATAAATATCAACAAAGGTGGATTGGACATTAAAATGACTGAATTTTTTTTTTTTGAGGATATTTCTCAAGACTGTTCTGCCAGGTATAATTAAAGCTACAGTGCTTCATATAATAGTGCTTATCAGTTTTAATATCTTGGTTGCTGGTATATGAACACTGTTGGCTTTCAGAGTTTCAGCAGCATCATTAGAGTGATATTTCAGAGGAGGAGAATTACACTTAAATAATGGTTTTAAACAGGATAGTTGGTGAATTTTCCAAACTATTTAGAGGCCTACATCATTCTGAGGTAAGTGGTTTCTTGTGGGGATTGTTTAGGAATCAGTCTGTGGAGTTACAAAAGTCACATAGTAAATGCAACTTGACATGCCCCATCACTGCAGTTGGAAAATACAGGAATTCTGTTCTGAGCAAATGTTATTCTGTGGAAAATATCTATTGGAAAAATCTAGAAAACTTTGTGGGATATCTGTTTAGGCCACTGAAAAGTTGTTATTAGGCAATAATTTCTTGATTTATCTGGTAAGAAATTAACGACTAAATGAAAATTGTCATATTAAAGTTCCAGTGGGTAACTTAGTAGGTCTGGCTTGTACCCAGAACTGTCTGGCCCTGCTTGGACTTCTTGGCAGGACTGTGCAGCTCAAGATGATCCAGATGTCCCCAGTTCTAAGCACTGCAAATTTGAGGAAAAAATAGCTTTTACTAAGCTAATTGCTGATCCTTGTGGCCCTGAACAGTTTGCAGGGCACGAGTACTACATGGACTGGCAAATGCATTTATTGTAGAAAGCAAATCTAGTAAGAAAAGTAGAATTATTTATTGTGGTCACTGTTTAATGACAACAGCAAATACGAGCTAGGAGCTAAATTGCATAGTGACCAATAAAGTATTCCAGGGATTTTCAGTACTTTGAAGTGTGCAAAATAAAAGAATTTTCTTAACCATATAGCTGAGATTTCCAGCTAATACTAGTACCATTACTTGATATGAAAATTGCATGGCAATCAAGCTTTTTTGATGCTTGCTCTGTTATGAGTTTCCTTTCATCTTACCAGCTCTGAGAGTGGTACCCTGCCATGTGGCTCCAACACAGCTTCTGTGGTTGGCCCTTTCTCATTTGGGGTAAAGCCTCAGTAAAATCTTGCAAGAAGACATGCAATTACTAGCCACGCCCTGCCAGGTTATTTTTAGATTGCTCTTTGTAGCTCTATTTGTTCTTTGTCATTAAATCTTTCCCTAACTTGTGCTGCCACTGCTGTTTACCTGAGTGCTGCCAGAATCTTCTGGCATGCTGATAAGGTGTGAATCTAGAACCTGCAGTCAGTCCCTGAAATAAAGGTGTTCCAGGAGAGCAACTCTGAGACATGTCTGTTCTGCTTTAGTCAAGTCCTCCTCAGACATCCCTACAGTTTGACTGGTAAAGTCACCTCATGGCTTTAAATACACTTGGCTTATAATAATGAGATTGAGACTTGCTCAGCAGTGCTTTATGCTCTCTTGAAAACAGACTGTTCTTGAGAGCTGGAGTGTTAGTGGGAAGGAAATGAGGTGAACTATTGGACACCAAATTACAGAAAATTATTGCTTTCTGATAGCTGATCTACGATGTGCCCCAGAAAAAAGCAGAATTTAGCATAACACTGTAGGCTTGTAACAGAGAATGTCTCAGCCCTCTTGTGGAAATGGTGGTTCTGCTCTGCTGCACAGCACCAGTGGTGTGATCCACAGCATGGTTGTGCAGCCCAGACCAGGATGGCACTGTGTTCTTCAAGATCAGTTGAAGTTTGGAGATGTGCCCCTTCTTGTTGCTCTGAAAGCTACAATTCTTTGTGCCCTGATGCCACATACTCACAGGGTTATCTTTAGTCTCCATCTGTAGAACTGTCTCGTGATTAGGAGATTTGGAGGAAAAAAGCGCCAGAGTTGCTGCTGAGAACCTCCTTTGAGAGCAGGAGTGGCTGGAAAGATTGGGCCTCCAAACTGGGGCTGATACAGTGAGATCTGCATTAGTGTATCAGAGCAATGAAGGGAAAACCATTCTGAAGGGTGGAACGAGCAGAAGCCCTGAATCCTCCCCACTTGCAAAGCTGCCTTTGACAAGCAGAGTTTCTAGAGAGGAAGGAATCCTTGTGGGAAAACAGTTGAAGGTACTGAGATATGGAGTGGGCATAGTCTCCTTAAGGGTAACTGCTGTATTCACATGAAGGGATGTTACTGTTGCAGAAGGGCTTAGTCCTTAAAAATAATGAAATCTAAATAAATCATCAAACTCCAAATATGTATCTTAAAATAAACTTGTGCTTATTGCACATTCTGTCTATTACAGAATGCTGAGCAAACTTCATAAAAGGTCTATAGTGCTGCTTAGGGATAATATTTTCCAGATAAAAATATCAGTGGAAAATTAATCAGAGTTTTGTTTGCAACTAAAATTCTTCACCAAGGCTGCTGCTTGAGTGGGAAGGAGGAAGGAGCTTGAATTTATTTAAGTGGTGAAGTCTCTGATTTTGTCATGCAAGTGGTGCTAAAGTAACTCCTCACCTAAGTGCTCCTGAAATGGATCTTCCAGGCTCGTTCTGCTCAAAAGGTTCAAAAGGAACCCAGTTACCTCCTTGGAGACCACTCAGCAATAGCATCAAACCTGGTAAGTGAAGGCGATTGAGAGATTTGCTTCCCAAGTATGCTCTTGATCCAACTTAACATCCTCCTGTAGCTGTGCCTGAAGGCACTCAGATTATTATGCAGAGCCTGGTTCTGTGTGAAATTGTTGACCTTTTGATTAGTTACAAGGGTTTTAAGAATAATTAATTTCAATAAGCCGGCATGACAAGGAGTAGTGAAGCATAGGAAACATTCAATGTCCTCCAAGCATTCAAAAATAACTTGGGTAGATGTTGTCCCTCCCTTTCCTCAAAAATCTTAGTCTGGAGATCATTTTAAGTTGCCTTCTGGCTTTAGTCCCTTAAGGATAACACTCGACATTTTTAATGTTCTTCTACAGGGCTAGAGAATGTATTATTTTTTTCCTTCCCTGAAGTGGAGCAGTTGTTAGCGTAAGCTGAGATTTCACATAGCCAGCCGTATGTCCTGAGCCTGGAACTTGCTGGCTTTGCTTTTGTTAAAGCTGATGCTCGCAAGTTTGTTTGATTTTTTTTTTTTCAAACAGCAAAGTTGAGGGCCCTAACAGCTTTTTGGTTGGGTTGTACGTGCTCTGTTCTTAAGACCTCTACGACAGTGGACTCTTAAAATGAGAAATGATAATGACCTTTCGGAACAGAACTGCAGTGTATACCTTCTAGGGCAAGCTTGCTTGTAACAACACCCAGCAGAACCCTGGAAATGTGGCTTGTGTTGTCTTACGAAGTGGTTACTTTATCTGCATGTTGGCAGCTGCAAAAGGGGGATTAGCTGAGGAAGAGAGCGGGAGGGAGGGAGCAAGCTGCAGCTCCTGGTCTTGATTTCTAAACTTCCAGGTGGCCTTGAACCACTCTTCCCATCTGAGGGTTTCCTTCTGACTGAGGCGAGCTGCTGGGTGGTGCCCCGACTGTGAACAGAGGAGGCATTCACACTCTGCTCTTGGGGATGCCGATTCGGTGAACTTTCTGATGTGACCTTAAATTACCTCTTCTGTCTGCCTCTTGATGCTAATGTGTAGATTTAAAAAGAACAGAGTATACTGCGATTTCAGTTATGTTCGCGCTCTGTTAGTGATCATGGACTCAGTTAAATTTGGCAGACTGCAGCAGTTCCCTTAATACTATGACTGGGTTTAGCAGAATCAAAAGTAGCCAGCCCCGCACGGTTTGTGCCCAGCTGGTCCGTCCTGTCCGTGTCCCGCAGGGCCCCGCTCGGAGCCGCTCCCCGCGCGGTGCCGCAGCGAAGCCGCGCCCGCACCGCCTCCAGAGCCTGCCGCGCGGGAGCTGCTGCACGGGCCGTCATGTCCCACACAGCGCCCTGTGCAGCTCAACATATTGCCTTTTTTTCCTTTTTCTTGTAAAATGGAGGGAGTTGGACCCCCGCTCTCCTCAGGGGCTGCCCCGCTGCGGGAGGGCGCGCCCCGAGAGGAGGCGGCTCCCCTGCCCTCCCGCAGCTCCGCGGGGCCGCGCTGGCTCCGCTCCCCGTCTCCCCGCAGCGCTACCTTAAGGGGCTGGTTGACATCAGCCGAGTGGGCTGGGCGGTGTGGGTGGGATTTCCTGTGCTGGAGGTCAGCTGCTCCCGTCCCTCTCCCGTCCCTCCCTGCCGCCCGGGTCCCACTCTCCCCGCGCCGGAGGGACCCGCATCCTCCCGGCGCCCTCCTCTCGGGTTGGATTTACATAGTGATGTGTAAACTACAGGATGCCCAGCAGCACTGGAAAGAGGTTTAAACCTACTAAATACATCCCGGTCTCCACTGCAGCTGCCTTATTAGTGGGTTCGACTACTTTATTTTTTGTTTTCACGTAAGTACCGCTCTGGCGGAGGGGGGGCCGGGCTGGGGCCGCCCGGCCCGGCGCGGGAGGCTGCGGGGCTTGGCCGTCCTGCAGGCCCTGCCGCTGCTGGTCCCGCTCCTGCCGTGCCTCCCGCGCTCCCTGCCCGGCTTCGCTTTGCAGAGCCTCACGATCGCTCCGTATCGTCAAATGTGCCTGACAGTCAGAGCCACCATTTCATGGCACATAAACCCCATCAGCCTCCCGCAGCAGCTGGCTATGTGCGGCAGAGATGCCAGAGCCCCGCAGCCCGTCTGTGTGTGCGGGCAGGGCTGGGGCCGGGCGGTGCGGGGCTATCCCGTGTGTCCGCCGGCCAAGCCCCGCACTCCGGCAGGCAGAGTGGCCTCTTCGGCAGCCTCGCGCCTGTCCCAGCGTTTATCCCGCAAAGCCTTTCCAAGTGGAAGGAATCCTATTCTAAGCATTACCGATTCCACATGTTTTTATGTAACTGTGCCTAAAAGCCTGAGGATCTAATGAACGAATTTACATTTGTTTGAAGGCGAGAGGGTGAAACTTTTTTATCTCCCGTTTCCTCTTCTCTCATTCTCATCTCCCTTAAATGCAGAATTGAGCTCTGGCTGTCGGCTTGCAGCTCTCCTGTAGTTACATTAATATGTGAGCGCTGTAGTGCTTCGGCTCTGTCTCCGCTCCCTGTACATGCACTGGAGTTCTGTCGCTCCAAGCCCTTCCTGTGCCGGGGCATCGCAGCCTCCCTGCAGAGGTGTCAGTGCTTCCAGAGAGATGCTGCAAAACTCTGCTCTGAAAGCCCTGACTAAGCTGCCTTTTGGGAAGGTGAAAAGATGGCTATTGCATATGAAGATTTATTGTTTCACTTATTTTGAAGTTTTGTTGTTTCTGCTTTCTTTGTTTTGCTATTGCTAACTTTTAACCAAGCTCAGTGAAGCTGTTGGAAGCAGAAGGCTCTATGAGAGTGGGAGTATGTGTCTATGTCATTATCTTTTGTGGTTTGGCTGTGATATGGTTCTCAATGTTTCAAAATGCTCATCACTAGTGTGGTAATCTCAATGTAGGATTTCAGAATAAAATTTAGATGTTGTTTTGTCTAACAGTTTCTTAAATCAGAACAGATTTTGACACTGAAGTTATGCTCTTGACTTAACGTGCCTTGATTTCTCATTGCTTGTTTCAATGCATTTGGTATGAAGTACTGGTAAATGCTTTCAGGATATTATACTGGGTTGAGAACTGGACAAGCCTCAAGAACTGGTACAAGTATCTACCTATCATTCGGGCATCTAATTATAGTTTGTTGCTTGCAGGCAAGCACAGGACAGAAGCTGAAGCTGTCTTTGGTGATGAACTTTGTTAACACTGGTGTGGTGACTGTTAAATGGTTTCATAGTCAAAAAAAAAAAAGGGCGTCTTAATGCCGGCATTTATTTTTCCTGCTGCTTGGGAAATGGATATATGCTGAGGTTGTTTTGGAAGCTGTATGCTTGTTTTCATATGATACTTCCAGTGCAGAGCTACAAATTGCTTAGTGATGTAAGACTTTCCTGGTAACACAGTTGTTGTTGAAACATCCTTTTGGCAGCAGGACATCAACAGAGATGTTCGGTTTACAATTTATTACTGTAGGGAAGAAGCAACTGGCTTTAATTTATTACCAAATCTCAAACTTCACTCTGCTCCCTCTGTTATCGGTGAATATTTACATGCAAAATGAAGTATTTTAAGGATCTCTCCATATTGTAACTTGGCCTGTGTATCTCAGAGTGTTAGTAAATTTTTTGAGGACTGTCCCAGACATACGTTCTCTGCCAAGTCTTATGTGTAATAAAAGTAACACATAATTGAGCAACTGTTGTCAGGCAGGATCTGAAGTCCTGTCCATTCAAAAATACTGAGATGAATTTGTATGCAATTGGTGTTGTTTTTCATGCTGAGCAGTTTTAGTGAAACCTATCTTTGTCATGGAATCAAAGCAAGCAGTATTAATGAGATTAGTGTCTTTTGTGTGGAGGTGGTTTTTCCCCCTTTCCTGAGCATTTCCTTTTTTTATCTTTTTCCACAGGCTGTGTTTTGTGTCCTGCAGATCTTTTTGTTGTGATATGTTATTAAAGGCTAAGATAGACCTGAATTTTCAGATGTGTTGATTTGCACAACTTGTTTGATGTTGATCTCCGATATGCAGCGGTTGGAACATTGGCCTAAAAATACTTTAAGCAGTGCTTTTGATAAATCCATGCTTGCTTGTTATAGCACAAGACAATGATCAAATAATTAAATGAAGATTTACATGTGTGTTTATTACTTCCTTATTTGCATCATTAAGCTCTAAGATAAGGCTGCTGTGTCTGCTAATGAAGTAACCTGTGTATAAATACATGAGACTGATGATGGGTGGGACCTCATATCAAATTTTGGGTGCAGATCAGCTCAGTGGGTTACCAGGGTTTTGAGCAACTTCAGTGTGGTGGAACTGAATAACAGGGGTTAAAATATGTGGAAAAATGGAATAATAACTATTTTTAAACCATTTACTGAATAGAAAAAATAAACCTTTCAGGGCACTGGAAACATTTCTGAATAACATGTATGAAAACAGAGGACCTGACTTGGCTTTCTCCCTGGACACGTTTGTGGGCTCAAGTCAAACATTGTGTCTTCTAAATAAAAAGCTCTTTGAACTTGAAGGCCAGGGTTAGCCTTTTGCAATGTGATCTTTATATTTAGCTTTTGTTCAAACACCTTTGCTAAAAAGTAGCATATAAAGAGTGTTTGAAACACAGTGTCCACTATTAGTTCCTGGTGGTGCAGATCAGTGGTACTGTTATACTTTGGGAAAATTCCATTATAGATTCTCCTTTATTCTTTCCCCTCAGCTAACCATTTAGCGTTCACTTTATCACTGGTGTATTCCTTTTGGTTTTATGAGGGGGAACTAAACTCTTTAGCTATCAAGATTATTGCCTGGAAAGGCAACTAAATATCACAGTTATATTATCACAGGCTTTTAGCACTCCATGTGTTTTCCTTCAGAAATAAATACAGTATCTGAGTTGGTCTAATTTGTCACAGTAGGAGAGTAAACAAGCGGTAACTCCAAGCTCTATGAAGGAATCAATAATGTTATATAGAATGATTGGGTTAGTTTACTTATATGAGCAAATCAAATGGCATAATGAAGGAAGAACCAATTCTTCCTAACATTGCAAGAATCCAGAGTGATTCAGTTCTAACAGAAATGAAATTATTTCTACCAACACCCTTTTTTTCTTCATTTTCCCATCAGGCTTTTTGTTAGAGATAACCTATTTCAGTAAGTCTGCCTTGCACTGCCAGCTGCTATGATGTAAACCTAAGTGTGTTCATTCAAAGACCCAGAGTTTCAAGAACTTGCCACCTTATTTGTGTAACTTCAGTATTAGGAGAGAAAGCAACTTAATTGTCAGTAAGCATAATGTCACCCAGTGAATGGTCGAAATCCATGATCTGAAATGACTTTTCCAACCTAAATGATTCTGTAATTACTCTGGAGCTAATAGTTCTCTTCACCTGTTTAAATTGGCTTCTTACTGTAGGTGTTATTGCTGAGAACCTCTGAGTTAGTTCAGCAGCTGCAATGCCTGTGTCTGTACATTACACAGCAAGCTAAAAGCATATGGTTTTAAGGGAAAACTGGGGCTCATTTTAGTAAGGAGGAAAAAGCTTGTCATCCTCTCCTTGAATATTGTAGACTAGAAGTTTCTGATAGAATACCCATTTTCAGACTATTTTCTGCAGCATGCAGCATCTTTGAAGTACAGTAGAAACATGTAGTCCATAACAAAGGTCCAGGTGCCACTACTTTTTTGATATAATGGTAGTAACACTGCTGTATATTATTCCTTTAAATGGGGTAATAAAATGAGTTATTTTCTGGGTGAAGTGAAAGCACAAATAAGGTGAAAACTCCTTCAGTCAGTACTGAAAATGAGACTTTAACTTTGTTCTTAAGAGCCATAATGGGAGGTAATCACAGGTATACACCACAGACATTTACAGTTGGCACTCTAATGCAGTCTGTGCCACAGGGAGTTTAATATCAATAACTTCAGGAAACAACTGAGGAGTGATAAAGTGGTATAGAAGAGCAACTGGAGCTGAAGTTACAGTAGGGATGGGAAGGAAATAGAGAAATAGCCCATACCTGTGCTGTTCAGCTGTGCTCAATAGCAGGCCTGGTGGACTTACCTTAACAGGAAGGAAAGCTTGGCTTCAATGAATGAATGCTTAAAGAAAAATTGGTATTCTTCCCACATTTGTATATCATGATACTGTATTTCATGAACTAGGAAGACTCAGCATTTCTGTAGCCGTATATGAATTCAGGTACTCTTATGATAAATGCACCTCTTAAATCATAAGCACTCCCCTGCTCCTGCAATTATCTGATCCTGTGCTGGAACAGCCTTAAAATAAATATGTAACAGCACTTTAAAGTTCAAAACTATAGTAACCATGCTAGATGGTAGTTAATGGAAATATAATTATATGTATACCTAGAGATCTTTTCCTCCTGTGACTTGTATATGTTCACAGATCAAAAAAGGGAAAGTATCATCTGCTTTTACGACTTGAGTTTGTTTAGTCACTAGCAAAGGTCAAGCTAATAGAAGATTATCTTTGCTTTAGTGAATTTGATTTGTATCCAGAATGTTTTTCTTACTGAAAGTATTTTGAAGTCTTCAGTGAACTCTAGTTCCAGATGTTCACTTTTGCCATTTCAGTGCTCTGATTTCAGTTAGAACAAATGCTAAAATGTGATTTAAAATGTATATTACAGATGTTATGGAGCTTCATCTGTAACACAGGTGTGTTTTATACCAGCCTAGAGGAAATAAACCTGGATGCTGATAAGTAAATGCGCAACAAAGAAAATAAAAAGGAAATTGTAGCTCAGATTTTTTTTATCTTGATTTGCTGTTGGACAGCATGAACTGTGCCTTGAAGTGTGGTCTTACATCCTTCTTATGGTTTGGCCTTTGCCCCATACCTTACTTAAGGCTGCTTGTGGATTTGGGTGAGCTCTGGGGGCAGTTGCTTGTATGATGCCAGAAGTTCCAGGTGTTCCTGGTGTATGAAAGCACATGGAATCTGCTTATCCACTTCCCCCTTGTACCTAATGAATGGTCTTATCAGATATCCTTGTAATTCCAAAACCTTTGGAGCACAAAGCTCCTCTATCTTGTCTGTTTGCAGCCATCCCAGGGGTTCATTTGATAGTGCTAACACCAGTTGTGAAACAGAGCAAATTCCCCCTTCTTGAACCTTCTTTCCACACCACACTTTACTGCTTGGAGTTTTAATGTATTCCTGATTTTTTTTTTTTTTGGTCCATATGCCAGATCAAGGAGTTGCTGGAACTGGTAGGGAGCAGCTTTACTGACAGCCTTGCAGATGACACTAAACAGGAAAAAGGGTGTGCAAAACAGGGCACCAGTTTAATCAGGTGAACTTTAAAACTGACTTCACAAGCACACACTGATTTCAAGGAGTGCAGCTTAGCCTCCTGACATATCTTAACATTTTCCATGTTAATGCATCTTTAATGGCAGGTTTTTCCTGTCCACTCTACCTGCAATTCAGAAGAGGTAACACTTGCTGGTTGACCTGAGTCATCTCAGTTGTCATGTCCATCAGCTTCTGAAAAATATTTACTTTTGTTACAACAAAGAAATGTCCTTTTAAGCTGTGGTAATTTTATCTTGCTATATAATTTTTGTAAACAGAATCTAGACTAACTTGTCATGCAAGATAAGACAGGCAGTCTCAACAGGAAAGGAGATTTAACTGAAGTGTGAAACGTTGTTTGGTTTGTTGGGGGCCTTTTTTAATGCCCTAAGAAGCCTCAGTTTTACTGCTTTTAACTAGTTGGTTCTATGGTCTTTGCTTCCAAGGGGACCAGCAAAGTTGGCAATACAGGAAATTTCTGAAAGCTATTAAAATTCATTCCTTTAGGAAAACCCTTCATATTTCTTATTAACAGGCATATTTGTTCTTCCTGTAGTTTGAGAAAGGGAAAGGGAGAATCATCTCTGTTGTGGCAGTGAGTGGCTGGGATGCTCAGCTGAGGATTTCCAGCTCTGTGTGCAGCCACTGCAGTGGCATTTCAGTGCTCAGTGGAAATCCTGTTTTAAAAAGGCAGAAGAGCTACTGCAGTGGAAGTTATTCCTGTACATGGGCCACAGCTGTAGTCAATGTGTGATTTATGCCAGTAGCAGCCTCCTTTCTATTTTTCCTAATAAACAGAGATTAAGGTCATATGAAAATAGGAACAAGAGTGTCTCAATTAGATCAGGGTGGGCCTCTGAGCCCTTGTACATGAATATACGAGCAATTTTTCTATTTTTGTTTAAAGTCCTTTTCAAGATGCTAATATAAATACTCTCCATGTTTGTCCAAGTATGCCACACGTGTATCCTTTTATAAATAGAAGCAATCTCTGCAAAACTGTTCAAGCTCAGTTGTTTTGTTAGTAATATAAACTAAAGAATGTTACTGCTTGAAACACGAAACTTCAATTGAGAGGCAGATATGTGTGGTGCCCTCGGAGATCTGATTTTTGAGGTTCATTACCTGGGATATTTGCTAATTATACACATAACATTATTGTGTAAACAACTTATTCTGCTCCTACTGTTTGCTTCTCAGCTAAAATCAGCTGTGGAACCCAGTGTGGGGATCTCTGTGGGACCTGGGAGGGATGGCCTGGACAGGTTTGCTCTGCTTACTTTACTTAGTGTTAAGCTACAAGGAAACTTTTCAAAGCTTACAAAGGGAAACCATGAGCTTTGTTTAGATGGCACTGGAATAGGTCTGGAATACAGCAGTAAGGTGGTACAAGCTGATGTAGAGTATGAAAGAGATGTACAGTAGAGTGGGGGAGAAGCAGCCTAAAAGCTAGACAAGCTACACTTGTGTAACCAGTGCAGAAGTGGAACACTGATTTACTACCCTGTGATTTGAGCCAGTAGATACAAGACTTATTTCTCCCTAATCCAAGAGTAATGTTCAATTTGGCTGCACTGTTACAGAGCTACTATTAGTGGATCATTTGTCAGTGGGAGCAGCTAATGAAATTGAAAGGAAGAAGCATGGGGGTTGAGGCAGGAATGCTGCAGTTTTTAATGGAAATTCTGTAATATTCTTTTGCAAAGAATACCATAAATTGGAAAAAACCCAGTCAGCCTGGATCTTGTTTTACCGTGGAGAGGCGGTTTTGGGGATCCTTTCTTGGTGATTGCAATAATTAATTCAAATGAGTACACCACAGTGTAGTGTATACTACATAAATCTTCAGCCAGTAATCTGTATCCAGAAAGAGGATTTAATTAGTCACTGATTGTTCTTATGCAATTACTAATGCAATTTAGCTAGACTTGCTTCAAAGCTGTCCAAAGTGCCTAAAATTCTGAGCTCTAAACCTATTATGCAAATATTAGTGGGTACTTGATTCTTTGTTTTTCTCAGTATGGTTATTATGGAATAAACTTTATGGTAACCCATACTTAGATATTGCAGTAGTTACCATGAGTTTGTGAAAGTGTAAACACAGAATCTGTGGACTTCAAATGTGAAATCCTTATGAAATAGCTGTACTCTGCTGCTGTGTGTTGAGATCCCCCAGTAACAAAGGACAGTGGAGCCAGATGCAGGAAAAATACCTCTTAAATTTAGATGTAAACACCAAAGCAGCTGTTTGCAAGGTACACCTGCACCATTTTGCTGTGGACTTTAATATCACATGAAGTCACATAATTAGGAAATGCCCTTTGTGCTGGAGGACAAGGCAGGCAGTATGAACGTGGGAATACATGGAATACAGCTTTTTGTCAAGCCACATGTAAAATGATGTCATTTTTGATGAAGGAGGCGTTCAGAGAGGCAAACTACTCAGTCATTCCCATGGAAATAAGGTTTGAATGTGCCACTTTGAAATGACTGTTCTGCAGAAAACCCTGGTACTCATTCAGACTAAACTAATCACAGAATATTCTTAAATGGACAAATTACTTTTGAAGTTGGAAGCCCAACAAAGCAAACCTGAGACTGCTTAAATATATAAGGGCTTTCATAAATAAAGTCAGACAAAGCCTTACTCTCTTAGGATTCTTAAAACTAAATTGGCATTTACATTAGCTCTTATTCATGTCTTCAGGGAAATAATCCATTGTAATATCAATATCAACACAATTTAAATACAGTGCTGGGAATAAGGAAAGCTTGGACATTTCTATAAACAAGCATCATTTTAATTTAAACGTGGGTTAATCACAGAACTGCTTCAAAATGGAAAAGTTCAGCCTAAAACTTTTCTGTCTGCTCTGATCCCAGTCGGCCAGGACAGGCAGGTATTTCCTTATGGAAAAACACTTCCTCTCCCCCTTCTCAGCCAGCTCAGTTTCCAAAGTTATTTAGGATTATTTTCATTGTGTATAACCTCCCTTTCAGTTCTTTCTCATGACTGAGATCTCATTTTGCATGTTTAGCTTTCTCTCCAGATTCATGTTTGCCCCAGCAGTAAGACTCTCCAGATGTGTTATGATCTAATAACGCTGTGGTTAACCCCTGTCTGCTGTCAGCAGCTTGCTGAACCACCTCCTGTGTTTTACCAAACCCCAGCGTTTGATGATGTAGTTTCCTGGCTCCAAGCAGCAAGAGCCATTAGTTGAGTAGGTGGGCACTCTCCCTCCATGGGGTTTGTGTCTGGCACTGGGCTCAGGAGTCACAGCCTGGAGACTTCCCTGTGGAACCACACTGCTAACTTGGCTTCTCCTCCTACATTCCAAGGCATAATGATGGAACAGGGACTTGGGGAAATGTGTACGATCATCTTCACGTGGTCAAACCTGTGACTTTGACCACTTCTGGTTTTGTTTTTGTTTTAAATTATCATCTCATTTCTCCATTGTGCGGTGCATAACTCTCATGTCTTTCTTTTCTCTTTGATGATCTTGGTGCAACCCCTGCCTTATCACCCGGCCACACGGAGGCAACTACTTTTCCAAAGAGTCTCTTCCTAAATGTAGATTGAGGTTTGTGGTTCAAGTTGGCAATGTAGGTTCATTTGTAGGGGCTGTGTAGGCATTAGCTCTGTCCTTGTGGTTTTCGTCTGTGGCTCACAAAGGTTGCTGGGATGGAGCTGTGGTTTGATGTGGCAGGTCACGTTTTCTTTGGGTATTATGTGGCATACAGCCCTGATGTTGTCTTAGTTAAAAAAATGACTAGCCAGACTCCAAAGGCAATGGACTCTTCCCTGTGTACGTTCATTTGTTGTTAAAGACTCTTGTCTCCTTTCTTAACTGCTGGCTGGGTGACAACTGGAATTCACCATTGCCACAGATTTATTGGATGAGAAATGTTCCTCTGGTCCCCACCTCCAGATCAATTCTGTCTCTTGGCCACTTTCAGTTACAGCTTCTGCAGCTGACCTTGAACCACCTTAAATGCTTAGAAGTGAGAAATGTGCAGAAGCCAGTGAAAGGTGCTGCAGGTAGAGCCATAACAGCAAACAGGACATGTTTGCTAACCCTGTCATAATCTAGTTGTATATCAGTTAGATAATATAATATAATATAGCTGTGTATCAGTTAGTATAATTTATTATCCTAATTCTCAGGGTCATTACATCTCATCGTATTCTTTATTTACATTGTGTGCTACTCTGCAAAGAACCAAGTACAAGCTTATGTGGTAAAGCAGCTCTAAAGAGAGATTTCATAATATGTGCATTTTAAAAGAACATTGTACAAAGTGACAGCCTTGGTCTATAGTTTTTAACTTGATCCGTGTACAAGTAGGTTGACTTTGCACATACTGCACCTTCTGTAAATGGCTAATGAGTCTTTGTGGCAAAAAAAAATCAACAGGTATTGGATCTTTTTTTCTTAAATGATCAGGTTTTGCTAATTTTATAGGAAGATGTGTATAAAATGGCTGCTTTCTGATACATAGTACAAGTCAAGCAGGAGGAGATATAAAGCCTCTGAGTCTAATGAGGTGGCTTCTAATTCATGTACAGAAGTTGTAGCATCTGCAGCAACAAAGGGGACTAATACTTGCAACAGAAATTTCACATTGCAAAGACAATGCAGGATTTAAATAACAAGACTTTCTGGGTGTGGCCATTAAATCAATGTGATTTTTTTAAATTGCAAACAAAACTTCTAGTCCATGTCCACACAGAGAAATGTATCAGAAATTAATTGCAAGGACCACTTCATCTCCTCACCTTACATAATCTATCCATTTTGAAATCAAAGACTGTTTGCATGAACAGTGCTCTCAGGGAGCTGGGGGACAGTGGAGAAAGACAGGCAGATACTGTTTTTTTATGATAGTAGAAGTATTGGTTCTTTGAAATGGGATGGTTGTCATCGTGTCACTTTTGTGTGTTTATAGAAAATGTCATTTCACAAATAGATTGCAATGATAATAAGATACAAGGTCTTACATGTGGCATTCCCTTTGGCTTGCTGCTGCTGATGAAGTGTTTTCAACAGGTTGGGAAACATCTGCTTTCCCCCTTCTCTACTACTTGAGTTGAGAAGACTCTGCTGGGGCAAAACTGAGCTATCTTTTGGGAAGTCTCCATCCCTTCTGTCTCCAGTAGCGTAACTTGTGAATGAGCTCATCAGTGCTCTCATCCCTGTTCCCTAAAGAGGGAAACTGGGGCAGAGTGGCACTGTGTAACTGGAGTATTGGTGTTCAGGAAAGTGTGCACAGATGTGCCAAATCCAGGCTGAAGCACTGTCAGCCCAGAACTCAATGGAGGTCATTCTTTCGGAGAGGGCTTCTGAGGATTTGCTTTATTCTACAGTTTCTGCTCCATCTGATGTCAGTTTGGGCCATCCTCAAATGCACAGGAACGTCACGCAGCAAGACTGTTTTGTTTCTTGAACACTTAAATCTGCATGAATGTATGAATGTGGAGGTACATGTGCTAAAGTGCCATTGTCTCTCTTGAAGTTTAATGCTAACATTGTAGTCTTTAAAGTTTCATTTGTATGCGATTCCACAATGACTAATTACTTTTGCCAAGTAATTTTTCTTGCATTGTATTACAAATGCTAGTGGGATAGAGCTAAACATGGTATCTGTGGCTCGAGAACTGAAAAATTAATGATTCCTTCTCTAGCCTGCTGTGTTTGATTTATAATTCATATCTGATAAGAGACATGCTCTTCTGAGCCTGCTGTCATCTCTCCATTTACTATCTAGGTGGGGGTTTTTAATTCTTCCCGTGGTGGAAGTTGGGGGATTGTGATTTTTGGGTCTAAAAGTGCTCCTGAAAAAGGTTTCCAGACCCACATTTTCTTCCCCCTCATTTTCTGCAGACTCTTTGTCTCCTGTACGATCTGGCCCCAGGACTTGGGTTGACCGCAGATGTCACAGCTGCTGCTGCTGCTCACTGCCATGAGCCTTGATTTTTAGCATAACCCAAGTACATGGTTTATCTTTCAGAGGCACTTGACAGCAGAAGGAGGTGGAGAACTGCAGGGGTCTTAAGTGTCCTAAGCAAGTGCCATCAGCCACCTTCCTTCTTGAGGAGAGAGATAGCTATGAACTAAGCACCAGCTTCAGAGAATCTCTCTCACTTCTATGTTTGGTCTTTACAGTCACTCTGATTCTTTCTGGGCTATCTGGCTGCCTCTTATCTGTCTCTTACACCGGGTTTTTTGCTGTTCTCTGTCTCTCTCTTGACAGGTGACCTCCAGGTCAGTCTGTTCAAGTGGTTAAGACCTTTGGCCCAAGATAAACAGCATAGGGTGATGCACTGTTTGTTTACCTTATGAAATGCCAGAATAGAGGCATTACAAGGTGTACTTCATAATCTAATCCCATCTTCAGGGTTTCAAGGTGCAGTTCTAAATCTAATTCCATCTGTTGAGCTGGGGTTGCTTCATGGGTTGATGAAACAACTCTTCTGTATTGAAACTGTAAATGCTCTCAGTGGGCCACTGTCTTTACTGTGACTCACACACATTTGGCATCCTCTCCAGAGAAGCTGACCAACATTTCTATGTTCTTCCCCACTAAATTCTGTGTTTTTAGTCTGTGAATGTATTTGCTCCAGAACAGTGAGCTGAGCTGCGGCTGCTCAAAAGGGAAAGACATGTCTTGCATTTGCCAGTTCCAGTGTCTTTTGAACACAGCAGAGCCCTGGTCAGTGGAGGCAGGCACTGATCCTGCATTTTTGTGATCACTGTGCTTTGTGCTTTTCTTTGCATCTTTCAGAGTGGCATTACTTTTGTTGCTTCATCTGCTTTGGAAATGGGAAAAGGCTATTTTGATTGCAGTATCGACTTGGCATAATTAAAAAAGTGTCTCTACTTGCCAATTTTCTTCCTGGTTCCCCTAGAAAAGCATTTCTCTTGGGCTGCTCCTGCCATTGTGTGTGCTGTGCTGTGTCTCCAGTGCAGCATACTCTGCATGTGTGATGGGTGGATGCTTGCATGTCTGAGGAGTTTATGGTTATGTCAGGCATGTGAGTCCTGCCAACTCCTAATTTAGAAAACTTAAGGTTTTAATATACATTCTGTCTCTTAGTCTCAGTTTGGCCTCTTCTTTTGGAAGGCATATACTGTGAATGATATACTGTGTTTTGTTGTGGTCTGGTTCTTTTTTGGTTTTTTTTATAAAAAAAGGAGTTTATGGTTATGTTGAGATAGTTAATTAAACAGTCTGCATCTAATTCAAACTTCTCATCTTAGTTCCCTTTAGTTCTCTTTCTTACATGCCTGCTTAAATAAAGTGAGGTGCATAAGAATTACTGAGATGGGCTGAAGCCCACCCAAAACTAGAACCTGAATCTGATCTCCTGACATGCCCATTAAAATCTCACTGCAAAATGATTATTCTAAGGTATCCAAGTGACTGCATGCTTGGTTTAAATCCCTGGGAGGGCTGTTGGTCCTCCTGGCTGATTGTGTTACTGCAGCTGCCTTTATCATGTACATGTCCTGGGCCTTCCCTTTCTGAGAGAGGACTGTCTGTGGCCCAAGGACAAGATCCTGTTCTGTAACTCTGAAGTGATGAGCTTTTCAACAGAAAAAAAGTATAACATTCTTCAGCTTCCTCTTGGAAATGTCTGAATCATTTTGGTTAAAGCCTTAAGTGGGACAGATACTTTGCTTGAAGGGCAGAGCTGGCAGAAGGGCTGCAGCCAACACTTAATTTGGTGAAGTGATTCAGAATGGAAAATATGCAACATTGTTATATACCTGTGCCCTCTCAGTCCCATCAACAAATATCTGGACACATTCTCATCAGCTTTTCCAGTGGCTGTTAGTCTTCAGTTGGTTCTCTTCACTCCTCAGTTTTCAAGTTGGACTTTGTAAATCTAAACAAATACCGAGCCTTCCCTCTGAAAGTCAGTCCTCTTAAATCTGCCTCTTCCCTGGGGTGACAGTCTTGTTTTGTATGTATTGTATTGTATGTATTGTTTGCTCTTTTTTCTGAGTTCAGAAAACAGTGATTTAAACTAAATTATCTCTTTTAGAAGACACTTCAGACAATTTAGAGTCTGTGCCCATTTAAGTGGTAGGTGCAGGATGGAAAGACAGGAGATTATAAGATTGTGCTGCTGTGAATTGCTGTGCAGCAGACAAGGGTTTCTGTCATTTTTCCCCTATGTTAATGTTTAGTCAAAGGAAATGTGACTAAGGAAGGAGTTGCAGTGTAGGAAGGGATGTTCTGATTTCCATGGCACTAACGCAGAAGGGATTTCATATTTTCTCCAAGAATACACAGACACTCCACTGTCACGTCCCTGATATTACTTGTGATCTTTTGAAGGCTGTTGGAGGGAAGGTACATCAAGGGAGGCCAAGACTAACTCACTGCCGATTCTTACTACTGTTGTAGCCTTGACTCAGAAAGAAGAAACCTGTCAAAAGTCAATATATCTGCACTGAATTTCCAAATTATTATTAGTATTCTACATGCAGATTAGCTTTCTTTTTGTGCTTATTTAACTGTATCTTGGAAATAGCCTTCTAAAAATATTATCAATAAATGAACACAGGATGAGTGCTGTGCTGGACACACTTAAAATGTCTCATGTCTAATATTCTTTTTTTCCACCTAAAGAAAATAGAAAGAAAAAAACTGCAGAATCCCTAAGGGGAAAGTACTGCATGTTCAGGTCTCTTGTCATGGCCTATTTGATTTATAACTGTAAAAATAGTGTTTGTGTTCTAGAGCTGGGCTACTCCAGCGTTCTTTGTTGTTCTCCCACAATGTGACAATAATCCAAAAAGCTTCCATGAGGACACTATGAGATATTAGGTGCATTATGATACAAATATATATCTGGATATAAACTGTCAATCTCCATTTTGGGGTGAGCCTTTAAGGAAGGCTCAGGCACAATGAAACAGCCTTGTTTAGTGACAGCTCAGCGTCACTTCACTTGCCATGTCTGATCACCCTCCCCAGAACTGCATCCTGCTGCGATGACAGTTTGCTGGAAGCTCTCCACAGATTCATTGGAAGTTGGCTGAGCCCCAGCTCCAAAATTACTGGTCAGAAGAGACTGTTTGTAGGGCACAACTCTATCCAATTTGTAGTGTTGATTTGATTCTTATTTTAATTAACACTTTAAAAAGTGTGTCAGCAGAGTGCCAAAAATGACAAGAAATGATCAGCTAAAACATTTTATTGCAGCATATGATGCTGTTCCATATTATCATGGGAACATGGCACTTAGATATGGCAATATTTTTTTCTGTTACTTTTGTTCATTTTATGGTCAGCAGCAAGTTGAAAGTCTTCAAAAAATGCTGGGGGTTTGGCTTTTTTTTTTCTTTTTACTTTTTCTCCTCAATTCTTACCTCCTTTTCCCAAATTCCCATTAAGTCCAGTATCTTATTGAATTTAAAGCCAATAAGTTGAGATTTCCCCCCCCCCCTTTTCTGTAAGACTACTTTCTGTCTGGTGTTTCTGGCTTAAAGAAGTGATAGTCAGCTATTTTGTAAAGAAGAACACTAGTCCTTTGGAGATCCTGCAAGTACAGTCAGGACTAATAAAATCTGGCTGGCTGATTTTTTAATGAAATCATCTTTCTCCTTCTTTTTTGCTTTGAAGCACAATTCTTGCTTTTTGTGTTTCTTGACTGCTGCTTCCTCAGTGCTTTGTGTGATGCCTGTCACTCCTGTACTGGATTGTGAGGGTGGTGAACATCAGGGGGAAGGATCAGAGCTGGTGTTGACAGCAGTTTAAGTGCCCTCTTGCTTATGCTTCGTGTTATGTTTCCCATAGAGCAGCCAGTTTACAGCTTCAGACTTTGGAAATACTCAGCCCAGGGTGGCTGTGCCCGGTGCTGGAGCCATCACTGCAGAGCAGTGGCAGTGCAGAGTGAGGACTTTGTGCTGCTCACAGCCCAGCAGGAGCAGCCTGGGCAAATTCCCACTCAATTCCCATTCCCCCTGCCCTTCCCAGGTGACCTGGGCTGGCTGGATGCCCACTCAGCCACTCTGGCCTGTGCCCCTCAACAGGACAGGGGAGAAAACAGGATGCAAAACCTTGTGGGCTGGGATGAAGGCAGGGACCTCTCTTGTAGTCATGGACAAAACAGACTTAGCTTGGGGAAAACTGATTTAGTGCCAATTAAAATACATTTACATGGCAAAACCCCAAAAGATAAAACCTCAACACCTTCCCCCTCATAGCCCTTTTTTTGCAATCTCAGCTTCATTCCTTTATTCCCAATTCCTCCACCTTTTCCTGCCCCGTGAGGGGCTGGGGTGTGTGGGCTGTGCTCAGTCCATGGCAGTCCCTCTCTGGTGCTCCTTCCTGCTCACGGTGTGGGCTCTCCATGGGCTGCAGTTCTCTCAGGAGACCTGCTCTCTGGGGGCTCCTCCAGCCACATTGTCCAGGGAGTGTCCCCTGCTCCCCAGGGACTCCTCCACCCACATTATCCGGGGAATGCCCCCTGCTCCCCAGGGGCTCCTCTTCTCCACCCACATTGTCCAGGGAATACCCCCTGCTCCCCAGGAGCTCCTCCACCCACACTGTCCAGGGAATGCCCCCTGCTCCCCAGGGGCTCCTCTCCTTCAGCCACATTGTCCAGGGAATGCCCCTTGCTCCCCAGGAGCTCCTCCATGGCCTGCAGTGTGGACATGCCCCGCCATGGCTCAGCCTCCCCTCCTCGGCCCTGCTGCTCTCAGGGACATTCCTCACACTTTTGCCCTCCCTCCCTGCAGGTTTTGCCCTTTCCCAGGTGCCCCAGCCCAGCTGAGGGCTCTGCTGTGCCCCCTCACAAAGCTCCTGCACAGCGCCTGGCCACCCACACCTCCCCCAAATAAACATTCCTCCATAGATGTTCCAGCAGTTCTACATGAATGTGATTCTTTACACACAGGAGAAGGAGGTTGTGACCAAAAAAAGCCCTTTTGACCTTCATTATCCTCAGCTGCACCACAAAGTCAGTCAAACAAGTTGGGAGGCAAATGGATTTTGTTATTTTTTTCTGCATACGAACTACTTGTTTTTTAGTAGCTCTTAACAATCTCTCTTCAAGAAAATTATCTAATGTCAGAGTGCAGCAATGGCTCACTCTGATTTGTGAAATTCCTCAGAATTTCCATTATGATTCTGTGAGTCACACTAATGTGGCTTCTTCAGCTGTGACTTGTGTGCTACATTTGCATACCCTGACACAGCCTTGCTGTCACGGTCTGGGGGCTGTCAGAGCCTGAGCTGGGGGTTTTATTCAAGCACAGGACACAAAATACCTCAGTTCTTGTGCTCTGCAAGCTGTTGGTGAAGAGGGTTTGCTGGTGAAAGGCTGTGGCTGCACCAGCTGCAAATGTGGGGCTGGTGACAGGTGTTGTTCTGTGTAACCTCCAAATTCAGCTGCATTGCTGCTGACTGGCTGCTTAAATGCCTTGTTACTCCTGCAAACCTCTTAGAGAACTTGATGAGTTTGATTTTAACCCCTGTTGAATGCTGGGTTTTGGTTATGGAGCTGGGATCTTTAGAGGGAACATTGCAGAGAATAGCTGCCTGTCCTCTGAGGACAAGAAGAGGTTTAAAAACGTGGAGACTGCACTCACTAAACATCCATGTAGTAGAAGGACAAAATGTGAAACATTTACCACAGTTTTACAGAGATATATTTGGGAAACTTTGATAGCTGTACCCTGTTACTGGAAAGTATGCAGGACAGGACAAGGAGGAATAATCATCTTCTGTCAATGTCAGGAGAAGTGACTGGGTCAAAAGCTCTGTGAAAAATGAAGTTTCCAGAGCAGAAATACTAAAGCTTTAGCCTAGTTCAGTTTTTCCTTTTCCTGTCCTGAAGTACTCCATCATAATTGCCTTTGCTCATACTACACCTGTCAAGGGATGACAGTGTTATGCATTAAACTTGGTAGGTGTGACAGCGATGTGTTTGCCCTGCCAGAACGGAGGCGGCTTCTCTCCATCCTCTGGTACTGGCCCGGGTCTACTACTTTGGTTTTTCCCTGATTTAGAAGTAATGCCAAACTGTAACACATAGTATGTAAACCCAATAGACTGTCCTTCCTGGGCCCCTTTAAAAATACTGGAGAACTGCTTTTAATGCCTCTGTTTATTTTGGTACGGTATCCAGACTGCTGGAAATATGTTTATAGCATAGTCTAATGAGCTGAGGCTCCTCTCTAAGATTTCAGTGCCTCATGGCTGGTTAGAAAAAGCTGATGCTCTCTAAATATGTATTTATGTCAGATTCTGGCTTGCAGCAATAGTTAATGCCATGAGCAACTGCCTAGTTAATGCCACCTAAGCTAAGTTGGAGCAGCAATTGTTCCTCAGCATATGACACAGTGATCCTCATTACTGCAGCTTCATTGCCTTCTGCAGTAGTCAGACTTATCAACACCTGTGTTGTGAGCAGCACCAATTACATTGGGTCATCTGTGTTTAAGCTTGATGACTTCATGGGAAGCCATTTTAATTTGCGCTCTGCTTGTGGAGCACAAATTCCAGGTCAACTTAGAAATCTGGTTAATGATTTAGAGGCGAGAAAGGCAAGTATATGAAAATAGTGTTATTTACATTGAACTGAAGTTAGAACTCTGATGTGAATGCCTGGAGGAAATTTAAGTGAGGTATAAGCTGCTCTTTACTTTGCTGATAGGCTTTGAATCCATTTTAATGCCCTGGTTTTAATCTCTTATTCTTCACACTTCCAAAAGGAAGTGCCTTTTGCTTGATGCACAAAGATTAATTTCATTAACTGGAAGACAGTTTTGGAAACAGCACTTTTTGATAGAAATACCTTCCACAGCAGGGAGAATGACTGAGGCATAGAATAAATCAGAAGTTTTGAAACCTTATATAAGAATTATTCTGAACATTGAACAGATAATAATCCTGATGGTGCAAGACTGGAGTTGTTTAGATCAAATGTTCTGCTTGAAGTCACAGTATGTGTCCATATGGTTTAAAAAGCCATTTTGCCACATCTGCTGTCCCTGCTCATGCCAGTGCCCCCCTGCTGCAGTTACTTACAGGGCTGGTGTTTACTCTCCCTTTTCTCTCCAGGCTCAGACCATTGAACTTGTCGACTCTTTCTCCCTGACATCCAATGATACAGAAAAGTGGTCATTTTTTTCCTTTGCTCTCCCGAATCTTAAAGCTGCTGCAAAAGCTCTCCTGCAGTGGATAGTTTGCTGGTGGTGCAGCTGATGTGGAATATGGAGAATTTTGCTTTGGTGCATGTTGCAATGAACCTAATGGCAGTGTTTTCCAGTTTGCCTCTGAAAAGTGCCTGTCTTATGTTCACTTTTAAAATCTGATGCAGTGAAAAGCTAATATTAGCAATGAACTCTTAAGGCTGACTGGAGAATTGATTTGGAGTATAGAATAGCTTTCCTGTCAGTGTTTTGGCCAGCCCTGCTTCGTGTGGGCAGTAGTTAAATCTTTATGAATTTCAGCAGAATTTAGGCATTTAAATGATTTACAGGTTTTTAAAAACATTATTGTCATACCATGACAGCATTTTAATGAACTACTTTTTAAAATTACAACTGGAACCAATATCTGCTGGAGTAGTAGCTCCTTCAGTACATAGCAGAGTTGTTGCCAGGAATATATTGAATATTTGAAGCCCAAATTGGATGTAGTGAGTGAGTCTAGTTGGCTCATTCAATAACTTGTTAGCAAAGCATAAAAATCCTACTGGAGCAAACTCATCCTGTGCTTTCGAAGAACATTCCTGCTCTTCATTAACAGATTGAAGATTGCTTAAGCAGCTTAGGGGTTTGGGGAGGGAATGTCCTTGTGTGGGAATGTTACCTGGCTTTAATAACCCACTGTGTGTTTGGGGTTTTACAGTGCCCAGCTGTGTGGTGCAGAATGCTTGTCTTCCTCCCTATCCACTCCTTGCATCCCTTTTTCCCTGCTGGAATTGCTTGGAGAGCAGCAGCTGCTCTGAGGCACAGCCCTGGCTGGCACCTGCAGCACCTGCTGAAAGGAAGGACAGGGTTGCTTTGGGATGACTCACAGGCACCTTAAGCCTACTCTGCCATAAGCAGGAATTGCAGCTTCCTGAGGCAGCCAAATGTGAGCTGTGTGTACCAAAATCTGCTCCTGGCCTTTGCTGAGCACCTGGCAGGGCACGAGGCTGTTGTCTCACTCTGGGCTGCACTGGGCTGTCCCTGCTATTCACCTGTCCGTGTTTTGCTTCAGCAGGTGAGGCCCAAATGAGCACTTTTTTTGGGTAGAGTGGCTTTGATCCACTGGGTATTTAATCTGTTTAATTTATTTAATCAGTGAGCTAAGAGTGCTGTTCTTCACAGCAGTTGTTTTTGCTGGTTTTAAGGACAAACCTGCACAGGAGGGAGGGGTAATGTGAATCTGAGTGCTTTGGCCACTGTTCTGGGTGTTCATTTGGCACTGGCAATTTCAGAAGGATGCTCAGGCGGTTGGCAGGGAGATTTTGCTCCTGAGGAATGAGGGATGAAAGACCTTCCTTTGAAGTCTTTGGGCAGCAAGAGAGCAAGCCTGTCCTGCTACATCCTGTTTTGTTTCTGGGTGAAATATGATCCAGAGTGACCAGAGACAGGTGGACTCTGTCAGAGGTCCAAAAGAAGAGGCTAAGAAAAAATCAGATCCTAAGCTTAAACGTTTTTACAGATGTGCCAAGCTATATAAAAAGCCTGTCCTACATTAGCTATTTTAAAACACGTTATAAAATTAAGTGACTCTCATGTATCATTTGGTGACTTCAGTTCTTTCTGTATACAAGCAATTTCATTGAGTTAAGATAGTGCAAAGTCGATTTGGAAATTTAGTGGAACTGATGTGTTTCCTTGTGTCATACTGAAAGAATTATGAATACTTGAAGGAGCAAATAATGCAGAGGACTGAAGTTTCATGATACTTAATTTGAAAGAAGACACCTGTGTACGTTATGGGGTTTTTGCATACCTGATTCATCACTGAACAGCAAACATGTACAGAAGAAATTATTATTTTAATATTTGGCCTATTTTCTTCTATCTGTACTACAGCAAGAAAATTTAAGTGATAAACTGCACTGCAGTGATTACCAGTCTCATTCCTCTAGCTGTGTCAGCCAGTCATCTTCTTAAGTGGGTGCTAGTATGGATGGAGACCAGGACTGGAGATTTCTGTGTTGTAATTTGCACTTCATTGATCACTGGTGTGTACTGCATGATTTTTATATTCTACTTACAATATTTGAAAGAGCACATCCTCAAAAAGTTATGTTCTTAATGAACAGTACAATTTACTTGGCTAGAAGTTTGTTCTTTTATCTGCTTTGTGGTGAAAGGGAGTAAGTACTTGGCCTTGATAAATTCTTGTGTCAAGTGTTCTTTTGAAAACAAAAAATATTATGGCCCATAGTTATTTTCAGCAGAGCCTTGTTTGAGAAGCAAATAGAACTTCAAATTAAATAATTGCTCTCCATAGATTGAAAACACATGGGTGTTCTTCTCCCCTATCTACTGCCTACTTGCTCAGTGCTCTGGTCTTACACTAAAATCTTAAGAGCCAGGATGCTCTTGGGTTAATCAATGAAAATGGTTTTCATTGATTGCTGTGGAAAGAAAAGAATTAACTGGTTTAATTAACCCAATGTCGTGTATATTTAGAAGAGTGACTATTGATCTGCATGTGTTTAATTAAAATAAAGAACTTGCAGTTTTTGCAAACCTTGTCTCCTCACTCTCTGGTTTGAGTAGGACTTCCCCAAGTGCTGGTGGTGTGCCCTGCACAGCAGCTCCATGTGCTGCCCTCAGCCCCAGCCCCTGGCACTGGCACTGGGGCACGGGGAGCAGATACAGAGCTCCAGCTGGGCCTCAGGGAACCACAGCAGCTCAAAGGGACACTTGAATTTCTGCCCTCTGGTGTCCCATTTGAGCAGCAAGCTTGTCTGGAAATCAGATGACTAAAGGTATAGGAAGGCACTGTTTGTGCCATGTATTACTTTTTAAATAGGCACTTTTAGAGGGAGAGCCCTTGTGTCTGACATTCATTACCTATGAGAAGCCTGAGAGACAGGTGCTCAAGGTGTTATTTAATATCTGTTTTTACTGGTTTTTAGCTTCTGTGTTTATTTAGCCCTGTCAAAGTAGAGCAGATCATCTGTCTAAATGAGCTTTCCATGTTGCCACCAAGGCTTTCATTAGATAGAAAACTGCCCAGCTTTGTGCTGCTGGAATAAAAATAATAGTTATAATGTAGTCCTGTTAAAAGCAAGTACTTTCAGATGCTTCTCAAGTCCTTGGTCAGTTTTTGCTGTCTCTTAAACGTTTTTTCCTGGCTTCCATGTGGCAGTAGGGAAATTGAGCAAGTAAAATGTAGAATATGATTCTAATCATTGCTGGACACTTTGGATTCTGTGTGAACCGGAGGGAAAATGTGGCAAAACAAGATTGCAAGCAGTGAAATGGATCCTGACCTGCGTGTGTGGAAAGCAGAAGCAACTGCTGAAATTACTATAATGGTTGTGGGGTGTTGTTTGTGACTGGCAGAAGGTGGCTTACCCTGTGCTGCCTCTAGAAAAGGCACCAAACCTGCCCCCTCTGGTGCCCCTGCACTCCCATTGTGTGCCAGCACTGGCCACTGTGGCAGAGGGATGGAGATTTTCATCCAGATGTGTTGTCCTGGTTCAGTTTGCTGTGTAACCAGTAACAAAGAGGGTCTCTGCTCTCTCTGCAGTTGCCACTGATACTGGCATCAAGTTCTCATGAAACTATGCCCTTAGCCTCCTTTGTGCATAAAATCACCATTTGGAAATGGAAATTACAGGTTGCAGTGGCAAGCTGCCTTTTAATCCTAATTATCCCCAACATTTCCATTCTAAGACCTTATTTTTAATTCTGTGAAACTGGCCATTTGGGTGAAGAAACAAACGTGCTTCACACTGAGGGATTTTGTGTGTGCTCAGGCTGAAACAGAATGATGTTAAAGAAAAAATGTTTTGCCTATCAGAATCTGCAAGTTCAGCCAGGCTAAACCACAGGGACTTGAAGTGGGACAAAAGGATGGCTTTTGTGCTTGGCTTTTTTCTGTCCTCACAAAGATCTTCCTAAACTTGGCCAAGCTTTTAAATCTCCACCAGAGCAGTGGGGTTTGTGTTCAGTTGTTGACCTCTGCAGGCTCTCGATGCTTCACCCTCCCAGGCAGAGCATGATGTGCTGCTCAGGAAGCTCTGCTGCCTCAGGGAATGAGTGCCCTGTCCCAGCGAGGGGCTCTGCACGCTGGGCAGGAGATGTGGGCAGGGAGGACATGGCTCATATGCGGCTCTTGGATCTTGCAGCCAGCAAAAATGAGAGCAAAAACATTTCCTCAAGTGTTTCCTCAAAGCTTCTCCAGTGGGCAGTCAGCGAACCAGGCAGGGATGGGGAAAGGCAAAGAGCCTGAAGTACCAGGGTGAGCTCTTTTCCAGTGAACTCACAGTGGCTGCTTTTGGGTTTTTTGAAGAGCAGTGTAATCTTGGGAGTTTGTGCTCTGGGTGCTTGATGTTATGTTGGCATTGCAGTTTTCCCTGGCTGCCAAATGCCAAGGTCCCTGAACAGTCAGGTTCTGGGGGGCACACAACATTTTGGGTTCCCATCTGCCAAATCAGACTAAGATGGAGAGATGGTAACAACTCCTGGGGTGTTAAAATGATAAATGCTGATGTTAGCAAAACATTCACATGAACTTAATTATAACAGAACATCCCAGGAGGAGAACAATTCTATATTGAGTACAGAATGTGCATGACATGCAGCAAATGTGGCCCGAGGGCACGTGTTGGTGGGTACAGAGGTACTGAACAGTTCCCTCTCAGAGAGGTTGGAGCTGCAGCCCTGCAGGGAATACAGGCAGGGAGGAGATGAAATTTGGGCCTCTTGTTACATTCAAGTGATGTTAAAGATTCATGCACAGTTTTGTTCCAGCAGTCCCAATTTTCTGAGCACCTGCCCTTGTGCCAGTGTTGTCACTTTAATATATTTTAAAAATATGATGGTGAATGTGAACTTTCAGTGTGGACTTGCAAAAACAAGTGCTGGGCTCAGGGCTGTTTTTTTTTTAATCAATTATTAGGCTGAGGAAGGTGAGAAATCCAATATTGTATTTATCAAGTGGAAAAATTTAAAGGTTGTAAGCAATTTGGATTGCCTTGGGTTGATCTGGGTTGTTTCAGTGCATTTTTCCTCTTTATTGTCAAAATCATCACAGCTGATCTTGGAGCAAGTACGGGATGTTACTGCATGCAGAAATACTGGGAAAAACGCTTGCTTCCCCAGGAATTCCAGTAAAATCTATTAACCATAGTACACAGCCTATTTTTACAAATAGAATTATGGGTTTCAGTTTGTTGTGGTCACATTTCTGCAAGACTGTCTTGGATAGTTCCATCTCTCACTTCTAAAAAGGGCTCATACTGTGTATTAACCCATAAGCACCATCATAAATTTAAGTCTTTTATCTTAAGAACAAAACCTTAGGCCTCCCTGCTTTCTCCATGATGTTTAATATTTCACAAGTTTGACTCTTTTGCAATACTTTAGGACTTTATAAGTTGTGGTTTTATGGATTTGAGTTCAAAAACTGATTTTTTTTTTATTATTTCAAATAGATTGGGTGAAAGTAATTATTATTCTTTGAAATAATTATAAGTGTAGCAACTGTTTGAGACAGAAATAACTGGGATTTCAAATTCTTGCAGGCAAAGCTATTCATCAACTAAATAAATCAGTCCTGATGGAAAGGGGGAGAGGAGTAAGCCCCAAGTTTTAGTGGTACAAGAAAGCAAGGAGGATATTGTGTCCTAAAAGTCTCACTGCACAGATTTAAGATTCCTTTTTCTTCCCCTCTAGTACTTTTAACTTTGGATTAGGAAAACAAAAGGCCAAACTCTATGTCTCTCAGGCTATGAGATAAGGACAAAAAAATCTTCAGAATGGTTTTTACAATGAAAAATGTAGTGTGTATGAGAAGGCCAAACAGGCTAAAATTTGGTCAAATCTTTGTTTCCATCAAATTCCAATTTTTAAAAATGACTGAGAAAGGTGCTCTCTTCCTGCAGGAATCAAACTGGGGTTGGTACAGCAGTGGGAAGGGTGGACAGGGATAAAATGGGAGGACTTGCTGCTGGGAATGTGGGTACCATTCCAGTCTGGAATAATATCATCAAAATTTCTTTATTCTATTGCAAGAGCGAGCTTGGGAAGGAAAGAACTGAATTTGGTTTATATTTAGCCTTCTGTGTATGCCAATGTTTGTTGGTTTGCATTAGAGGATTGTGGGTTTCTGTGTGCATTGACAGCTGTCGCCTCCGTGTCTCTGGGCTGGGTGAGCAACCAACCATCCCCTTACAGCGTGTTCATTCCCCAGAGGACAGGAGGAAATGTTTGGACCATTTATTTGGAAAGATAATTATTGCTCTAAGCAACCCCTCAAAGTTGACGCTTCAAATTGACACTGTTGCATTGATTTGAGTGTAAACATATGAAAAATGTTATCATATTGAAAAAGAACGTTTAGACTTAGAATGTCTGTTGTGAAACAGTCACAAGTTTTAAATCATTCTTGCTCTTGTAGGAGTCCCGTTTCTTTTCTCTGTAGGAATATGGGTGGAGAGTTCAAATTCTGATTGTTTGAACTCGAGCTAGAGGAACAGTTCAGGGAAGGATAGTTCTACTGTGGGACAGCTTGGAAAGTTTCAAAATTGGCTTTTTTTTTCTTGGGAAGAAAACTTTCACCACAAAGCACAATATTCTGTAAGATGCCAAGCCACCCTTGCAATAGTCGTGGGATTTTTCAGTTAAATTCCTGCATGTCTGGAGTTTGCTCATGATATAAATTTCATATAAACTTTAAACCTGATTTTGCTTAAACAAAACAACAAGCAAACAAACCAGATTTGGTCAATGTTGAGATGATCTCCAATACCAAACTAATAATCTCCTTAAATTCAGGAGACCTTTTAATAAGTTCTCATGTTTATTGCTTGCCCTCATCCTTCTCATGTAATTCATTTGTTGAAATGTAAAAACCCAGTAAGTGTTGAATCATCAAATAAAAGCTATTCTAACCTCTTTTGCCAGGGAAAGAGGAGGAAAGGGGGAGAAAAAGTGCATATTCTGCACTTAAGATTCTTTGAGAAACTTTGTACGTTCTCAAACAAATGCACATATGCAGATGGATCCTTCTGTCAGCTTCCTTGTCTTTCCATGTTGGATACTGTAGGTCTAAAGTTGTTTTAAAGTTCAGCTCTGCTTAACTCTCCCTGCCCCCAGTTGTGCTTTTGCTCATTAAGGAATAATTCCCAACAGGATGTGATGATGTTGGCCAGTGTGGCCACACCTAATCTGTGCTGGACACACTGACTTCATTCATGGGGAGGTGTGGGGATTATCAGGCAGTTTGTCACCACACCCTGCAGTGTTTTATTGCAATCATAAAGTGCTTCAGCTGAAGGAAACATCACTTTTTCTAGTGGAAAAAATGGTAACTTTCTGCTTCTAAAAGAGCTTGTTCCAGGAATGTAAAAATTTCACAGCCTGGAATAATCATTGAGCTTGTACCAAATATACAAAGAATTACATGGCTTTTTCCATTGAGTAACAGCATAACCTCAGTATTTTAAAATAATTACCTTGGTTTGTATAGTTCCAGATTTTCATCAAATCTGTGTGGAGTGGCTGAAGGGAGGGAGGGTCACAGTTCTCTCCTTCCTCTGGCATACAGAAAGGCTCATTTTATTGTGTGAACGTCTTTGTGGCCAATCCAGAAGGGCAACTGCCGAGCCCTGGAAGTGGAAATATTTTACTTTTTGGCTGGTAGGTTGTTCATGACACAGAGCAACATTGGAGGGCAAGAATAAATAGAGTTCATGTGTATTTCTGGTGAATATCGATGTTAATTGGGTTTGGAATATCAGTTCAGTTTATAAAACTTCTTTGCCTGCTGCTAAAAGAGGCCTCTAACTTAATCAGAAATGATAAAAAGAAGATGTTGTGCCTTGCAAAGCACCAGAAATGCAGCTGATGAATGACCAGACCGAGGTATTTTTAAATTCAGGCTTGCTGGAGGGAACTGAACTTCGAGTCAGTTCCAAGTAATTAAATTAGGAGGAAGAACCTTTTTAGAATAGTGCAAGGGATGAACCATATTAAGATGTGCTGGTTTCTTGGTGTCAAGGCAGCTCTGCTCCTGAAATGATTTCCCTTGGTTTTAACCAGGGAAATTGGGTAATGTCAACCAGCTGGAGGTGTGATTTCCTCTATGAGTAGGAAAGGACGTGGAATTCAACTTAAAGCTGATTTGTGAACTTGAGGAAAACAAGATGAGGCAAATGATAGAATTTCAGGAATTTAAGAGATTCTCCTGCCAACCACGTGGCCACCCACAAAGGATATTTTCCTGTATTTTTTACCATGCTTCATCCCATCTTGTTGTAAGCTGAACTTCCAGAAGAGTGCAGGGAGCTGGGCAGCAAGGTCAGTGTCCCTGAAGGGAACTTCCTGGATCTCTGCCTGAACTGAGTTTCAAGCATGATAGTCAGGTGGTTGGGGATGGAGGCACATTGAATAAAATTCAATCAACCTGATAGTCCTGTGTTTGCAGAAGAGGAATGAGAAGGGAGTGATTCTGTCACACAAAGCTGTCATTCCTGTGAATTTTCTGTCTCTTTGTAATCATTTTCAGAAGAGGCTGAGAGCTTTGATGGTGGGAAAATCATTTCACTTATTGATGTTGTCAAAAATTTCCTTCTGTTGGCACTATGCTCAATATCCTTTCCTGAGTCCTTATATCTATAATCTGCTTTCCAAAAAAGTTTACACCAGAGGTAGAACATGTTAATGTGGTCTGTCTTGCTGTTTGAAGCAGATCAGTCCCATTTCCTCATTTTTGGCTTATAAAATGAAATGTAGAAGCCAAATATGTTTGCCATGCACATTTGGCATATTTAAAAGGCTATTTTTGTTCTGAGTGGAGGGCAGCAACACTAGAACAGTTTTGAGGCCAAGTAGTAGCATTTCTATGCTGTTGATTCCTCTGCATTTGAAGTGTATCTGCATGGTAATGCTGGGAGTGGTCTCCACCACTGTAAAGTGTCCCTCCTCTTGCAGTGAGTTTCTTCCAGCTGCCAAGCTCTTTCATGTGTCCCTATCCATGGGAATCCCTTTTCCTATGAAGGGAATGTAAAAGAAGCCAAGATCTCCTCCTCTTTCTTCCAGCCATGAGATGGTGTACAGCTACTCTGCTGCTCTCCTTCCATCAGCAGGAGGAAGGCTCTTTCTCTACCACGTGTGACTCTGCCAGGCAGAGTCTGGCAGGATCCTGAGCAGCGTTTCCCTGGCCAGTTTTCTTTTCAGGAACCTTGAGAGGCTGCAGGAATTAAGAAAAGATGCTTGCATACATCTGGAAGATAAGATCTATTGGGTGCTATGGAGTGTTTTGGATGACAGCCACCTTTTTAATGCTGGAGGTCCTGTAGTGCCTGAGCTTCAGGCAGTTTGATTATAAAAGTGCCTCTTGGCTCTCTCCACATCACGACTTTGGGCTGCCTCACTGTAAATTACAGACATTTCCTGAACTACTGGCATTTAGCATCATGCATAACTTTCACGTCTCTTTTTATTTTCTCTTTTTTAATCACTTTGTACATCTTATTTCTCCATCAGTGTAAAAATATTGTCTGGAGAGCAATAAAATAATTAGGAGCCTCACTGTGCTTGTAAACATCAAGGCAGGAAATGGACCTCCTAAATGTGTGTGCAAGTGTGACCATAAAAATGCTAGAGTGCTATTGTTCATTGGAAACCAGTTATTCTGGTGCAAACCCTGGAGTACTGGAATGTTTGAGGACCAAGAAAAAGCTCCACTTGGCAGAGTTGTGATTTACAGCCCCCCACCCCTTCTTGAGCTTGTTTCTGCTCAGTGGGCTGACTGAGGCAGCTTTTTCCCCTTGACTTTCCCCTAAAAGTGTTGAGGACAAAAGAGAGCTTATCATTCCTTGCCACTTGTGAATTTGTATTTTAGGAGGTAATCAGACAACTTTGTAAAGGTGTGTGACTGAGTTTGGACCCTTTTTTGTAACACTTTTGTCTATAGAAATGATTAAAGAATTCCTTAGTTACCAAAAAAAAGACTGACATACTGTTTTCTTAACTCCTTTCCAGTGTATCCCTGATAAAGGGATTGATCAAAGCCTTCTTCATTGCTGTTCCACAGCATAACTGTGGAAAGGGTCCAATTGTGGTTTTAGTGAAATGATCCCCCTTAAAACTTGGGAAAAGCAGCCCAGCACCATCTCCCACTGGGCCTTGAGGATCCTCCAGAAGGTACTTTCTCCCACTGGACATGCTTCATGGAGCTGACAGATCAAGCTGCCAGTCTGTTCCACCTTGCATCTGTCAGTGGGAGAGCTGTAAACTGGTTTTACAACTGCACAAACTGTGCAGGTAAGAAACTCTTCCTCTTTTTGAGGCCAAGACTGAATATTTTGTCCAAGGGAATCAGAGCTTTATAGCAAGAGCAGAGTCTCTGGCAGAGCTGTAGAAATAAGACAGCTTAGCAACATCTTTTTTTAAAAAGTATACTTTATAAAACATTTTCTGGAAAGAAACTTCTCAACAGTGATTTATCTTCAGGTAGTGCAGTATTTTGCTGTTTAATATCCAGTGGAAGAAATGGCTTCACTTTCCTACTAATGATGCTGTGTGAGTATCACTGAGGTCACACACCTCTGTGCCAGCCAGTCCTCTGGGCTGAGTTCACTGTGGCTTCTTAGAGAAGCTGAACAGTGTTTTCTTTTTTGGGAGAATATTTTGTCTGCTCTTTGGCACTTCACTTTGTATTGGAAACATGACAGTTCCTTCCTGGGGCATGCATGGTTTGCAGTAATACCCCATTATTTAGGTATGGAGCACAAAGAATGTGTTTGCAGGAAAAAGCCCTTCTTTAGCAGGACTGTAAATTAAGTGAAAAGGTGCATTCTGTGGAGGCTGTTTTTTCAGGATTTGCTACAAACCATAATTGTAAAGCTTTCTAAACAAATAAAAAGAAAACCGCTATATGAAAGTGGAGCCTTTTGTCCAAGTTCCAGCTTGGAGAAATGTTTCATTGGGTTAGTAATATAAAAGGATTTTTACAATTTTAGGTTTTCAAAAATTTTATTTGCAGTAATAAGTTCTTAATTATTGCTTCAGTTTGATGGCAGTGGTACAGTGAGTGCTCTTAAATAACAGATACACCGAGATTTTGTGTTGTCAGACTGTAGTTAGAGGACACCAGTGAATCAGCGAACAATTGCCTTGGTTATTGCTTTTTCAGTAAGAACTTTGAGATTTACAAATTATCTGCCCTTACCAAAAAAAAAAGTACATATTTTGAAAACTCTTGTTGAGCTTTGGTTTTGATCAGCAAATGGTGAGTTTGCTTTTGGCCCGATTCAAGGTCTGATCCAAAGCCTCTTGACTTTAACTGGAGAGATGCCAGGCATTCTAAAAGAGTGCTGGATCTGGCCCATATTTTTAGCAAAGAGATGATGAAGGGCAGTGGTTGAGCATCTGCCAGTTCTTTCCAGCAAGGCCACATCTGGATTCTTTTGCAGCTTGCTTCTCCTTTATCTGAGAGTTCAGTCCCACTCCTGTGGGCCACGAGCCCAGACTTTTATTGTTTTTCCTACTGCTGTCCTTCCCCTCTGCTTGAACACCCATCATACAGCAGGCAGGACAAAGTACCAGTGTATGAACCATAAGGTCTTCCAGATTTTGCATGTTTTGGATTTCTTTGTGTGTTTTTCTAAAGCTGGTTTTTGAGAACATCTGCCTCCTGTGTCTCTCACATATTTGCTGCTTTTTTGAGATACTGGAGGAGCATTTCTAACAAAGAACACCACAGATGCAGCTACAAAACTGGCAATTTATTCCCTTGCTGGAAGAAAGCTATGAAACTGTCTGCCTGCTTAGGATGTTAAGGGAATGATTTATCCTTTTCCTTCATATCAGATTGTTTTGCAAGTATATTGTAAATGGGAGTGTGTGTTTACAACACATGTTTTAGGAAAATGTCTCCTTATCTGTGTGGGCCTGACTGGCCAGGCCAGTTTCAGAGTCCTGATGGTTTCTGTGCAGTCAGGTAGGTTTGGGCCTCAGTTAGTGCATGTTTTTAATGTACATCTGAAAATTGCCGTTTCATAAGGTTTGAGTTGTGTCAGAGGTGATGCTGGAATACTGATGTGTATTGTCACATGTGTCATAACTATTTGTTTAAACAGTTTGGGGGTAAAATTAGTTTATAGATGTGTTGGATTGGGGAATCAAGAGCCTCTGATGCCTCACTCTTCTGGCAGGCATTGTGAATATAATGTGAATGTAATGCTCTTAGAGGGGGGACACTTGCATAAACATCTGTGTTCCCTTGCTGAAAGTTGTTGCTTTTGAGCCACTTGTTCTAAGTAACCTGCACCAGAGTCTGTTGGTAGGTTTGAGATGTGGGTTTGTGATATCCTTGTTCAGCTGCTGGGATGTTCAGAGCAGTCAGGGGGGAAGGAATGCAGAATAGATCAGAAAATACTGCAGGGAAAAATTAGTGCAAAATTCCTAACTGTCAAAAACTGTCAAAACCCTTAAATAGCTTGCTGGGCCAGTAGAATATCAACAGAAGTACATTCCTGGAGAGCTCCATTTCAGGCAGCCTCCGTTAAGAAATGAGGAGTGATCCTGTCTCCCACTTGTCACTGGTGACTTAAAAAAGATTACTGGATCCATTGGTTGAGGTTTAACTTGGCTATGAATAGGACCAGTTTCTTGTGGTAATGTTTCTGGAATTAGAACCATTAAGAAAATGTCATTTTGGGTGCCTTTCAGTTTCCTGGGGTTTGTAAGATGTCTCATTAAGGGTTTAAAGTGACTGAGTAGTGAATCAGGAAAATCAGCTTCTCTCCATAGTGTTTTCAATGGTTTATGCAGCACCAACATACATACATATATATTATATATATGTTTATATGTGTACTGTATGTATGTATGTGTAAATACAGACCCCCAGGAAACCTGTAACAGAAGGTGGACAATTAGGCTTTGCTCAGAAGAGTCAGCAGTTCAGGTTTTTCCTCATCCCGTGCAGTTTTAAGCCCATCAAGCAGGACCTGCATTTTTCTCTGCTTTCTCCATCAGTGTCTTTCACCCAGCATAGCTTGTTGTTCCCCCCTCCTGCTGCACCTAAATGGGTTTTTAAATCATTTGCATATGAGGGAGGTGTGAGTGAAAGCCATGTCCAAACAGGAGATAATGTTTTGAATTTCTCAGGTGTTGGACGAGCATATTGAAACTACTCCAGGATTGTGTTTGGTTTGGAAAAGAAAACTCTGTTTGTTTTTTTTTTCTTTTAATAATAAAATCCAGAGTGAATTTTGATGACTGAGGTCTGTTTTTCTGAATTTAAGCATCCAGGATGTGTACCTGAGATTTATGACAAGGCACCTGGAGCTACTGTCATTGATGCTGTGGAAAATCATAAGGTGAGGCCATGCCAGAGTGTTGCAGGTGTGTTCAAGGCTCATGCTTTGTCCTGTACCATTTGACTCTGGTCCAAAGGAGGACAGTATTTGGATGTCTGAACAGTATGCTGGATAGGAAACTTGGCTAAGAAAGCTCTAACAGGATCATGATGTTACTGGACATAGCCAGTAATTGTTTTTATTTTGGATCATGCTACAAATTACTCCTCCTTTTTGAGCTGAGCTAATTGAACCACAAAATGAGAAGTATATAGGGAGAAAGGAGGAATAACTAACAATACTGAAGTTGGCCTGTGCTCTGAACTTGCTGTCTGGTTGAGGAAAGGAGCAAGGGATGGATGTGCCCAAAGCTGTCTGCCAGTGGCTGGGAGCTGGTTAACTGCTAATCCAGGAGCTGGATGCTGCTGGCTCTGAAGCTTTACTTGGCAACTGGATTGTGAAGCATTTGGAAAAGAATGGAACTCGATTCTTGTGTCCTTGAGGAGTGACACATGCTGTTTATCATGGCTATTCTGCACAAACACTAAGAAATCAATTCTGAAGGAGGAGAAAGAAATTTTAGCAGACATGAACACACAGTGGAAGTGTAGGAACTTCATATATGTAAAAGATTACAGGAAAGTGTGCACCTGGAACACTGCTTAGTGGCTTTCTTAGTCCAGTAACGTGGTGCTCTCTAATCTATCAGCAAGTGCAATGGCCTCGTGTTTTAACTGCTGTACTTGGTGAAAAGGCAGGGCTTTGGCCAGACATTCAGCAGGAGCACAGTGAGAGAGAGCAGTCTGGGCTGTGCTGCTGGGGGAAATCCTCTCCTGCTGCAATGGAGAATTTGCTCAGCTCTGCTCTGAAATGGCCTGTTGTAGGTGTACAGGGAATAATTCATAGTGAGAGGAGATCTGGGAACAAGACAGTTTAAACTCCTGAGCTATTCTTGTCCTATCTATGCAAAAGTGATATTCAAGCTTCTGCAAGAATTGAAATTACCTATAAATAATGGGATAGGGTGGCTTAAATCAGAACATGTATTTCTGTGCTGACAATGCACAGCATCTGCTTCTGCTTTAAGCAGGGACTGAAGAGACTTGGCAAAAAACAGCCTTTGGCATCACATGCACAGGGAGCTAATAAAAGGCTATAAATCGAGCAAATATACGGGCCTCTTCACAGTGACAGTTCCCTTTGAGAAAATAATTACGGATGGGAATGAAATCATAAAGAAAACACATGCACTGGGAGGCTTTGAGTGGATCTCAAACAACAGAAAAGCAAAGAATGTATCAGTACTTTCTTGTGAAGTATAAAATAACTAATCTTTAGACATTGAGCTGGAAGTCAGAAATTTTGCCCCAAACTCTGCTGCCTACTTGACAAATGGCTTAGCCTATGGTATGTCTTCTGTTTCTGATGGGTCTTTGAAGTGAACTGGGCTGCTGGATAAAACACATGGTATTTATGTTTTGACAGCAAAACAAATACCATGTATTCATATGCTTGGACACTAATCTTTTGAAGAGAAAAACAAAACCCAGACTCAGCCATGATAAAATCTTGGCAGCAAAGGAGACCCAGATGAACTGCATTTTGTATGCAGCACAAAAAAGCTTCAGTTTCTTCTTCCCCTTCCCTGGCTGAGTAGCCTTAACACTTTCCTGTAGATAGTTTGCAGTTGCTTCCAGGCTCTTCCACAGGCTGTAGTTAGCTATGTGCTTATATTAAAAGGATCACTCTTGGCTATGATTCAAATTGTTTGCAAAGTGTCCTAAAACATGTCAACACTGTATATGTTTCTACAGTGCCTTTCTCAAAAGGGTCTTACTCCATAAGTAGTAATTCTAGGTGGGACTGCAATGAAAGTGCTTATACTAGACAAAGTTATAAGTGGAGAAAAATATGCAAGATTGATTTTTCTTTTCTGCTTTGGCAAGAGTGTTTTTATTCAAGCAAGATCTGAAATAGTATCGAGCAAATTTGAACTACTCAGGGTCTCTTGGGAGAAAAGGCAGAGAGTGGGAAATGGCTCAAAACTGCCACGTGTTCTTTCCTGTACATCCCTGATAACAGTCAAAGCTTTGAGCTGAAGTCTTGATTTCTGGGGGTGGGAGTTGTTCTAGAGGTCGTCTTCCACAGTGAGCTATTTAGATTGCTCTGGAAAGCTGATGGCATCCTGAGGAAAAAACCCTGCATTAAGGGAAGGCATCAGCAACACTTGTGCTTCTTTTAAAATCTGGGTTCGGTTTGCTTCACTCTTGGCCGTGCTTCACACCCATTAATTTCAGTGGGATTTAAGTAGACTATTCACTGTAACACAGGGCAGGCTCACTGGCCTTTGCTTAGCAAAAGGCAGGAGTTGAATTAATACCTTTTCTGGCAATGTGCAAAGTGCCCAGAGAGTTTGTAGAGACATTAGCAGTAAATGAGTGGTAATTAGTGTGGCTTCCTAACCCAGCAGAGACCCCTCCATGCTGCATTAATCTCCTGACTGTGGAGTGGAACAGAAAGGTGTCAGGCTGTGAGGGCTGCCATGGGCAAAGCTTGAAGCCAATCTCAGTCAATAGATGATCATAACCAGCTGCTGCCTTTTGATCCAGAGAGACATAAGACTTAATTGACTGAATAGCAGGAAATAGATGCTCTTATTGGGTAGCAAGTAATGTCATTTCTTCAATGAATTTCTGTAAAAGTTTGCAGTTTACACTGCATGGTACTGCAGGACTAGCTCAGGGGAGAGAGAGGGCTGCTGCATTTTCAGACAGCACCAGTCTGGGGTTGCCACTCCAGAAATATGTTTTCAAAGGAGCTGTTTTGGAAGTGTGTCTTCCTTCAGTTGACAAAGTTCTGCAGAAGAGTGCAGGAAAGTGTATCAGTGGGAAGGAGTTGGTTTAGGACTGCTGACCAGCTTTCCAGTGTTTCAGACTTCAGCGTTCAGGAAATCAAATGTCTGCTTTATGTTTTAGCACAGTAGAAGTTGTATATCATTTTATAATACACCATGTAATAGAGGAATGGAAGGTTTTATCTTCAGGGAGTGCTATTCTTAAAATAAGGGCTTTTAGTGGAATTTAGTACTTTGAAACATATCTGTGGATACTTTTTAAATCTGCCAGCCTCATGCTAACATCCAGTTTTACTAGTAGATCACTTGCTGGCCAGGGGTTTTTAACTAACATGTTCAAGATGCTTCTTTGGCCCAGTGTGGTTTGAGCAGCCTGGACTGGATGGCTGAGGGGCTTTTTGCACAGCTCATCCTGGGGCTGTTACCAGAGGTGTGGCAGTTTTTCTGGTGTTAAAGTTGCTAGTAAAAGTCTTGAAGCATATTTTGGCCCACCAGAAAGTATCTGAAAATCTCATCCAAGAAACAGAATAGTGCAATCTGTTATTTTTGTGGGATGGTGGGTGGATTTACAATGCAGTTGAATAAAATAAGATCATGCAGAGGCTCCTGAGGCTCTGTAGTAATTCTGCTTCCTTGAGAGCTCAGCTTTTATTTTGTCTTTTTGCAAACCATCTTAAACAGTACAGATTTAAGACCAAACCCAAAATTGAAATGATCAATTTAGATCTGGGAAGAGCTGATCAGACAGTAAATTGCTGTCAGGCACAGCTGCTGTACTCAGACCAAAGGCTCTGACTTCTTGTTTGCCTGCAGACACCTGGACCACGGGGTAAATCCTGAGTGTTGCAGAGCTGAATCAGTGATACCTTGAAGTCATAACTCCCAAATTATTGTTTATTTATCCAGTTGTACAGATAAATAAAGAGAGTGAAGTTTTGCAAGCAGATGAGAGTGAATTTTTAGGCCATTTTCCAGTGATAGTTACCAGGATGGCTGGACGAGGTGCTGTAGAATATTGTATGTGATTTGGGTGAAGATGACAAGTTAAAATCTTGTGTTTTCTTAGTTCCTCCCCTCTCTCCCCACTCACTTGAAATCTGGAAAAGGGCTAAATAAATCCTCTTTAGCATCTCAGATGCTCTGGAATAGTCCCAAATTCTGTGCTTTAGTCTTGTGGAGTACCCACAGCATCCATCAGTTCCTCCAGAGAGGATCTGTATCTCTGCACTTCATTCCTGAATGGCTGTAAATCTGTTACTAAAACCCACAAAATGCCTGATGGGCTTTCTTTGGCACTAAATATTGATTATACGCATAATTGAATATTCTATTTTTGGAGTTTATACCTGAACCAATATAGAACAGACTGACTTAATTCAAGTATTGAAAGCTTGGCCTGCATTTTGGAGCTGCAGGCCCTTATTTCCCTGTCATTTCCCACAAAATAATGCAATAATATGGGGGTTTAAAGCAGTGTGACACAAGCTGAGATGTGGCCTGCCTGGCTCTCCTTACCCCAGCTGTGGCCTTTCAGGGACAGCATGGGCAGGGTACTGGTGGACCAAATTTCTCATTCCCAAGAAATGTGCCTGCAAATACAAAACTTTCCACACGGGGTGATGTGTATCAAGACTCTTGCCAGCAATGTCTAATTGTAAAGTTAGAAGTTGGGAATTTAGTGAGGATTGCTAGCTGAAAACTGAAGTTTGTTTTTCTGTTAATAAAGTAGGTTGTACTCAACATAAAATTTGCTATTACCAAGTGTGCCACTTTTGAAGGAAATGCTTCTGGTAATTGATGTTCTGAAAACATTCTTTTGCTTTTACCCCTCTTAAACATAGGAAGGGATGGAAAGGGAAACAGTGTTTAATTTGGTGGGCAGAATTTACAGGATAGATACTGTAAATGGAAGGAAGTGTGAGAGGCAAACACCTGACAGCTCTTCAGATGATTTATGTGGATCCAGTAGGTGCCAGCATATTGTTCTTCTAAGCACAGATAAGTAGTAAAAACAGTTCTTACTACTTGTCACTTGATACTTTGGGTTCCTTCCTTCCTTCCTCCCACCACTACAGGAAAAAACTCAACCCCTTATTGATGAAAGTGTAGCAAATAGGAAGCATTATTAGCCCAGTTTTCTAGGAGATGATTTACTCATGAGCAGAAAAACCCTAAACTGTCTGGATTTCAGATTTACCCAAATCCCAGGGTTCAGTTCAGTCCTCGTTTTGATTTGTAAAGAAAATCAGGCTCTTTGGAGCAGTTTGGGAGACATCCTGCCTTGCATGGTATTTCATAAGAATTGAGATGCATTTGAAATACAAAACAGATGCATTTGAAATACAAAACATTCTCTCTTCAAAGTATCTTTTCAACTATGGATAAAAGTCAGACCTGCTGGGGGTGGATTAGCTTTATCTGGGGTGAGGTTCATTCTTCAGTTTAATACCAGTGTTCCTCTCCTCTGGATTTCCTGGGCTTCAAACTGAACTCGGGAGGGTTTTGTATAAGGTGGCTGGTGATTTATTTTACCTCTTCTTTAGAGAAAAGTGTCACCCTGCAATTTCAAGTGGATGGAAGTGCACAGTGAATTGATTGCAATGGTGTTTTTCTGCTCTCTTGTCTTTCCTCTGTGCCTGTGCAAGGCAACCAGGCATGCAAGTGGTTCAGAACACAGACCTTCCTACATTCCAGGGGGCACGGGGCAGCCAAGGAAATAGTTCCTAAACCTGCCCCATGATTTGTGTCCCTGCTCAAACTGAAATTCCCAGGGTTAAGCCTTTCAGCTGGAGGGTGAAACACCTTTGTTTCTGTGTCAAGTTACAATTTCAGTCTCATAGAACTAAACATTTTCACCCTTAAACTGCAGGTGCTATTCATATAGACTTGTTTGAATTAATTACTTCCATTTGACATATATTGTCTATATAAAGTCAATGAAACAAAGCTAAAAGTACCTGTCCAAAGTCTTCAGGGAGCTCATTTAATGTCTCACATAAGTATTGACTTACAGAAAGGCTTGTCTTTCACATTAAAGGATGAATATAAAATAGATTTGTGATTCAGTGGCCGGTTAAAAGGGCATAAGATTTTCATAGACCTTGACGTGCTGCATCACAGGAGCTAAAGATCCCAAGGGGTGGGTTATGTTGATGTCTCTGCTTGGATATTGAGAGGGTAAAACAGTGAAAGAATGCAAAATAAATATCAGTAGCTCATGAAAAGTTAAAAATGGAGTCAACTTGTGAGGGCCTGAATTTGACAATGTCCCTTTTTAAATTTAATCATTGTTTATCCTGTGCTTTATAAGAGGTAAAATATGCTAAGGAATACATCATCCTTGCCCTAAAGAGTTGTCCAGTGCTCAGTGGATGTAAAGCACCTAAGAGAGCCATGAGGATGTCATTATTGATATAGTAAGTGCAGTAAGGAGGATTTGAAGCTGTACAAAGCACTGCAGATAAAATGAAAAATCCATCTGCATAAGAAGCAATGTGATGAAAGTGATTTGCACCAGCAGATACCAATGGTCAGAATCTGCCTGTCCCTGAAAGTGCTGGTTTAGAGACTGCAGAGTGGTGGTGATTGACACAGAGAGTGTCAGTATTTCACAGTTCAGGATACAGGAGGAATGGAAGAAAGAAACCCCTTCTTTGTAGGAGTAAAAGTAGCTTAATAAGCAAAACAGCTGCCAAAACAAGGTTTGTGCTCGCCTCCTGCATGCTTGAGTGCAGGTAAAAGGCAGCTCTGAGTGGTTCAGAGAACAGTAAGATCTTTGTATATTTTTAGGTGTCATAAATGGTCTTCAAGTGTGGTAGAACTGAAGGGGAAGGAGCCAAAACGAGGGGATGTTACAATTTTGAGCAATATGTGAATAGTTAAAAGTGTGGGATAGACACTTTAAGAGGCTGAGAGAACAAAGTCTTTGTGGTGGCTTGAGTGCTTTAAAACCTAAGGGGGAAAGAAGCAGCTGTGTATCTGTTGTAATTGTTTATTAAGTAGAAACTGTCTATAGTTAATAGCACCTCTCAACTGAACTCTGCTTCCCAAAGACCTAAAAACCATTGGAGCTTGGAGCACGTGTCATTCTGGGAGTTTTAGAGAGCAGTTGGAAGAGTATTTTGTCTGGAAGCCTGGGCAGAAAGAGGTGAGATTCTGTTAGTCCCTCTCAGTGTGATCCAGCTGCAACGGCTGTCTCTGCTGCACTTTTGGGATGGATCCCATCCCTGGGCTGTGTGGCCCAGGGCTGTGCACACACTGCTTCTCCATTTGTGATTCCAGAACAGCACTCTCTTTGGGGCTGAAGGCAGGGATGAGTGAATGCTGTTCCAGATGGGAACTGACAAGTTTGAAAACATGTCAGCATGTGTATATTTTTAATTTCCAAGGCGTCACGCTAGCGCTGGAGAGTTGCTTTAATTCTAGAAGCTGCTCTGTAGAACTAAACAATTCCTAAACATCTCTACCATAGCACAAGCATGCTGGCAAAAACACAAGCTCTTGTTGGCCACTTACTCTGTAATCAAGGTAAAACATTCCTGTTCCAGTCTTTTGGACTGATCCACTACTTAATGAGGATGTTGTTCTTTGGACTTACTCTGACATTATGTACCCCAATTGCAGAAGACTAAGGAAGAGAAATCTGTTATGGATAGCTGTGTAATCCTGGCTCATGGAGTTCAGTCCATAGAGTTTGGTAAGGTTGAAACAACATTAATCCAAACAGACTCTATTAATAGTGATGCTGCTAGGAGACTGAGCCTGCATTCTCAGTGCAGCAGCTGATGTGTGCTCTGAAATATGTTTGGTGGTGATTTTTGAGATGTAGATTTGGAGGTGGGAAAGATTCTTAATGCAAAGTTTCATCACATGGGGGTTTATTTTATTTTGTTTCTAGTTGACTCTACAGAATGCCATTGGCCTCCAAGGCCATTGTTAGTCAGTGGGGGTGCTCAAAGGTCAAGGAGGGAGTTGGTAATTGGAGCCAAAAGAAGGGACTGTTTACAACTGCTTCCCACTTCCACTCTGCAAGACTGAGACGATAAACTGCAGCTCTGGAGGTCACATCTGTGCCTTGTCTGTTGGCAGGAAGGCAGTGAAAGGCAAGACTGAGTGCTCAGTGTCTGTGGGTGTTAGAGACCTTTAAGAATGCCAAAATGTAGATTACAGTGAGGTACCTAAACAAATAGACATCTGGGTTCAAACCTCCCTTCATATCTATCCCTGACTTGCTGAGCTATAAGCTAAAGTGGAATCTGAGTGCCTGATACATTCCTACACAACTTCACAACTTCTCTCCTGAGTATGCATCTCTGTAAAATAAAAAGTTGGAAATATTGGTGTTGTTAAATAGTATCCTAATTCATGGCAAAACCAAAGTTTGTTGGTTTTGGTTTGGCTTTTTTTTTTTTAACTTTACATTCATAGAGAAGTGACTTGTGTTGCTTCATCATGGGCTAAGAATGATTTGTGTGTTTGATGTAGTTTGTCAGTGTATCTGTATTATTGCTCATATGCCATAAATCTTAGAACAACGACCTGTGATAGTGACTGTGCTGTACAGAACGTCTGGAGGCTTAATCAGTGGCTCCATCAATTGCCTTCATCTCAGTGAGAAGAACAGAAACAGCATCTGCTGAAGTGACAGCCTGAGGTCCTGCCACAGCCATTGTGTTGTGACCTCCTTGCACAGTTTCCTTCGTGAGGAGAGCCCTTTCCTGAGCACACTGTGCATTGTTTCAGGTGTGCACAGAGCCCCGAGGTGCTGGGGTAGGGGTCTCTACAAATGAACCCTGGAGGGCTTTGCCCTGTCTGCTGTGATCCTTTTATTGCCTTCCTTCCTGCAAATAATGAGCTTTTAGTTCTGATGCTTACTGAGATTAGACCTTATATAAATGGCCCTTATATAAAATGCAATAGAATGGCAAAATTGCCTCATTAGTAACATAAAAAGCAGACTGTGTGATTGGATAAGAAGTGAAACCCACAGATGTGAATACCTGGCCATGGTGTGTGGTTTTATTGTAGAAAGCCTGGCCTTGGTTTGTTTTTTTCATGTGCTGCATCAATAACCCTCAGAAACCTGAAAAATGTTTCTTGAGCAAGTTCTAATCCTCTGACTCTATGGAAGGGATTGAACCAAAATTTACCTTAAAAGACAGTTGAAACTGTTACTATATTAGGCTGGATTTGAAATGGCTTGCTGAGATAGGGCAGGCTGTGTCCAGCTGGATGCCCTGTGACACTGAGGACTAACCTGCCAGAGGTTCCCCTAATGGGGACAACCACTAAGTGTTACAGTTAGAGCATGGATGCTGCTTGAATGATTCAGATGTTAATATTTCCCAACTTCTCAGATATCTGCAAGTGTTAAATTCCTAGTTGCTGGTTTTAAAAAGACATTTATATTGAGCAACTTCTTATCTCTCTTTACTATTTTCAGTATTCGAGCCAAAGATGCCCAGATTGAATCTGAATACTATATAAGGCTATTTACTCATTTTATTCTGCTTCCTAAGGAAATGCCAGGCTTTTGCCATTGCCCTCTCAGCTGAATAACTTCTGAATTCATTGGCCAGCTTTAACCACGCTGGAAAGGGGAGCTGGAAGCCTGGAACAGTGTTGCTGTCTCTGAGCTGGCAGGGTGGCACAAATGAACATTCCTGCTCAGGAGGAAGCGCCGTGTGGGCAGTGCTGGGGCTGCTGCACATCCTTTGGCCAGAGCTGAGCAGTGAGTTGGCCACAGTGGGCAGGGGGGCAATGCACACCCACAGAGCTCCTGACTGCTTTGCCATATGCTGTCTTCTGCTTGTAGGAATTGCTGTAGAGATGTGTGGAGTATTGGAACTAAGGGGTGAACTGGGGAGAGGATAAAGGTTGAAAATAGGAAATTAAGTTCCTTTACTTCTGTGTCTGTGAAGTAGTGTGTGGACTTTGTTTTGTTTTGTGTATTGCCTGAGTAAATAGTGCATTTTCTTCTGTGTGATCTAGTAGAGCATGGTCATGAAATGAGGTTTTTAACAGAACTGCTTATTATTTTCCTTTCTTGTGCATGGGGAAAGATCTTTCGTTTTTTCATCTACGTGTAGTTTTTGAGTCAGAAGTTGTTTCACACGACCTTCAACACCAACTTGTAGGAAACTTAGTTCTGTCCACCCATGACTAGACTGATCTCTACAATCATGATTAATTATTGGCTCATTAGCAGTATCTTTTTCTAGTCCATACAACCTTCACACACTGTAGGACATGCAATATCTTTTCTCTTTAATGCTTGGTCTTTACTCAGATTTTTCTCTTTATATATGAAGTATATACACATATATTTCTAAAACAGTCTATGGGAAGAGCTGTAAGAAATACCTGAGAATGTCAAACTGGACTGAATTACAGAGAGAGGAGACTACCTCAAACCTGAAATAAATTTCCTCTGTGATGCTGAGGTTGTTTTGATTTGGGGCTCATCCTGCTGCTTGCAGTCAAAGCAAACGAAGTGCTGTGTGATTTGATATTATTGCAGCGAGGAACTTCATGGGTCATCAATTCCAGCGCTATGAAAAAAGTGCATTCAACCAAAAGCGCAGTTGATAGATGTACCTGCCCTTCATCTTGTGTCTTGAACTGCTTCAGATTTCTGATAGCTTAGATGTTTTGCTTTGAATGTGAATGGAAGATTTTACTGTTGGTGCTAAATTATGAGCTTGCCAGCTCTGTCTGCCCTGAGCTTTACCATCAGTGATGCAAGAATGCTGGAATAGATAAGATGTGATGAATTAGTAGGTTCTTGTGCGGTTTTTTTTCCTAAGCATCTGCTGTTGGCCACTGTCAGAGACAGGAGGCTGAGCCTGCTGAACTTGTGCTCTGATATCATACCAATGTTATTTTCCTAAGAATTTTGAAAATCCTCCCTCCCTTTGAAACAGAAGAGAGCAAGAAGGGGGTCCTGCATGACCGGAGTGCTGTAATGTGTCCTACGTGGGCTGCAGGCTCCAAACAAAGCACTCCTGTTGCCTCCCTTCACCCAAGGACTGACAGCACATCCTCTGCCTCACACCAGTCCCCTGGACTTACTGAGGCAAAGAGCAAACAGATGTCTCTTCCTCCCTCATGCTCATGTATCAGAGAATATCGGTGGAAATGAGAGGCTGTTGGATCACACTCACATTTTGAATGAGAATTGGAAACTGCAGAGAAATGATCAGAGGTTCGTAACACAACACCTTGGAAACACAATGTTTATTCTTGTCTTTCCCTTTGCAAAACTATCAGCATCTTAGCCCAATTCTGTTTTTTATTTAAGAGACATGATGGATGTGAAAAAGTCTGAATTAGGACCCATATAATCAAAGTTTAGGACTATAAATGATTAAATCTATCATCTCTCCAGTATCTGAGTTTCTAAGGGGATCTCTGGATTTCACTTGCACAAATGTGACCAATTTGAACATCTGAAATTGCAAATAAACAAGTTAAGCTTGGTACTGTGAATGATGTTTTCACCATAAATAGTTTGAATTTGCTGGTTTATTGTCTTAATACCCTTCCTCCCTCTTGGATTAATTGGCATTTCTAAAATGTCCTGACTTTAACAGCTATGAATTTAAAAAACTTGACCTTACAAACACTTGCACAGGCACAGATACAGGGCCACGTTAATTTGGACATTGAAGCTTCATGAGCAACAAGAGCTGACTTAATCTTAGTGCATTTGTTTCTAACTGGGTGATGAGTCCACTTCTGATTTAAAAAGGAAATTGAGGAAAGCAGTGTTCTGCATCTGAATATCCAGAGCAGATATGAGTGAAATAATCTCTGAATTAAACTTTTAAATTTTTTTGCCTTTGTAAGTGTTCCCATTTGGGAGGCTCGAGGCTTAAACTCTTCCATTACTCCTTAGGGGATTATGTTGGATGAGCCTTCCACAAGGAACGTGTGATAATATCTAATATTGACAGGTCTTGAAAGCTCCTGCATAGAATAAATGTCTTTTTGCCTTCTTAGAAATGGCCTTTTTACCCTTTTCAGAATTTGGGTTTAATCCAGGCAAAGGCTGGGAATTACCTCAGCTGCAAACAAAACCTGACTAGTTGTGTTGGCTCCTGAATTATGAATTGAAGCTTCACATAATAGAGATTTGAGGCCCAGCAGTCTAAACATGGAAGTTGCCTTGCTGTGTTTTTTTTTTGCATGAGTACAGGTAGTTTTGCTGTTTTTTTCCTGCTTGTCTTTTGCTTCCCTTCCTGTTTCATTCTTACTTGTTTTAATACCTAATTGTAGGCATACAATGAATAGAGAAAAAACATAATTGAGAGGCTGTGGTACAGGAAGCTTTCCATCTGCATGTAAAATTTGGAAAACACAGCTATTTAACTTCATGTTTAAAGGTACAGTGTCATGAGGGTTTAAGGGAATGACTGCAAGATTATATAAATTTGTATATAATACCAAACTAGCTCTTATTCCTTTTTTTTTCCCTATAATGTTCAGGGGAGATTGTAATATTGATTCAGTATTCCCAAGTGCTAATTTTGGCTAGAAAATGTCAATATTAATTTAGTTAATGTTATGTCCATCTCATCATCACAGCCTTGATTGTCTTTTTTCTCCACTTTCAATTTTAATATCAAAGTAACTCAGTGTTTAAATCCTCTCCAACCCTTATTTCTAATTTCTCTTGCTTGAACTGTGCAGCAGCTCCTGGGACAGAGCCCCACTGTGCCCTCCCTGGCAGGTAAAGAGTCCTTTGGGATCTCCATAGGGTTACTTTTTGGTGTTTATAATTGCCTCTTCCTAACAGACAGTGTGTTGGAGATCTCTTAGAGAAACCTTTTATTTGAACTCTCAGTGTTTTTTGCAGTGGCTTCTCTGCTGCCACCTTCAATTTGCCAACACAAATTTAAAACTTTGGATACCCAGATTAGAATTTAATCCATCAGTGATGCCACGGAGTCATGTCCTGAGTTTCTGCTCCCTTGTTTCAGATTGCTGAAGGCTGTGTTAGTCATTCATTCATTGTGTTGTGGCAGTGACAAAGCAAACTACTCCTAAATCACTTCCTTGTCGGGGTGCTGAAGTTCTTCAAGACTCACCCTCTCTCCTGTGGCAGTTGTCTGTTATTACCAGAGGTGTAGCTCTGCCTCTGGCTTGACTGGTTTTTGCTGATATCAACTGGATATGTGCACACTTTTTGCTCTTCTTTGCATTTTTATTTTTTATATCATTCTGCCAATCTAAGTGTTAGCAGAACATTTCCTCCCAGGAATTTGTTATATCTAGATTTCAGCATTTTTATGGATCTGGAAGAGCATCTGTCTAGCTCTGATTAATGCAAAACCAGACTAAAGCAATTTCATTCCCCAGTGACTTTATGCTGTCAGCTACTTTGAGATCTGTCAGTTGGCCAGTCTTTAATCCATTTAACATGTCCTTTATTGATACATGAACCAAATTTGTAGTCAGAGTATCATGTGGTGTAAGTTATGTACCTTGAAAATCTTAGTACTGAGCCAACTCTACCAACCAAACAAGTGATTTCAAATTCTGAAATCATGTTTGTTTGAATACCAGTATCATAAACCCCTTGAAATTGCCATTAGTTGCATTCCTGTCTTTTAATAGGAACCTATGCAAATGTTTCAGTTTCAGTCCAGTATTGACCTTGGACAAACAATGTGCAGTGGCCAAGGCATGAAGCTGGCAATCATTTCTGCTGGGAACCATGGAGAATTGCATCCAGTGGGATTTACACTTACAACTGAACTCATTACAGGCTGAGTATCTGTTAATGCTGTTAGAAACTGCAAACAGACTGGAAAATACAGAGCTGGTACAAGAAGTGTGGGGTGAGGAAGATGTTTCAGATGGATCACAGGCTGCTGGTTTCCATCAGGGCACTGGGGACTCTTGTAGTTGTGCCTCTGTGCTCCGAGTCCCAGGCAGAGGTCAGCATCTCTGGGAAAGACTTTGTTCTTCATGTCATTGTTTATACTTTGATTCACTAGTCTAGTTTCTTCTGGTGTTTTCATCAGTGAAAAGAGATTTTGTCAATAAATGTTTCCAGATAGGAAAGCTCATCCACAGCTTAGCTAAACTTAACATGTCTTAAATCTGTGAACACCTTGACAAGTGGAGAAGCTGCTCTGGCTTCCAAGCCAGAAATCAAACTGGGGGCCCTGCAGATTTCAGGTTCATCTCTCACTTTAGGTCCTCAAGTTTAGTGGATGCTGCAGCAGCTTCCCAGGACCCGGTATCTTGGGAAGGGAACCCCACTGTTAACATCACACACTTGGAGGGTTTAGGAGGAGAAGCAGAATTGATTTGATGAGATGTCTTTTTCTGCTTGGAAGGTAATATTAAAGTGACTCTAGAATATTCAAGGGCTTGTCTCTTTGCAATTTTATTTCACTAAAGTATAATTTCAAAAGAATCCGTTACACTGAGGGAAGAGCAGCATGGAGTTTAAAGTCAAGTCTATTTTAGTTTTGCATAAATCCATCCTTACTAATCTTCATCTGCCTTTACTAATCTTTCTGGCCTTCTGTAGAATTGGAAAAGGCTGGTTTTAAATCAAAATAGTGCAAACTCACATCAAAAAACCACTTCCTGAAGCCAGCTGGTCTGCAGTCAACACCCTTTTCATGCTTCTGATGGAGCTTCTGATAACTTGAATTATCCATGACTGATGTCTTTATCACAGAAGCCATGCTGTAAGGTGAGGGAGAGCCATCTGCTCAGAGCAGGATTAATCCAGTTGATGGCCCATAAGCAGGCTGCTGCTTCATGGATCTGCCTCTGTGAGTGATGGCAGGGCCACTGCTGGCATATCACTGGAGAGACAGACATGTGGCCCAGTGCACTTGAAGAAATTCCCCCAGGATGCCCAGTCTTTGATTCTACACCAACAGCAAAAGAAACACTTGTTCTGGGTGTTTTCACCTACTTGTGCTGCTAGAAAACAAGGATGGAACTAAAATCCACAGTATGGTCAGTATTACTTTAAACTGAACCATGGATTAAATCTTGTTTTGCTTAAGGAGTGTAATAAATATTTATTTTGGAGAAATGGGAATGTCAGCAGAAGACATAAATACAAAAAATAGTTTGGCATTTCTTTTTCTTCCTCTTAGTTCGTTTGAGCTTTTCCTTTAGGGTTTCATTATTAACAATGAAATAGCAAACCTGCTCAAGGGCAGAATTGTGCTCTGAGAATCTTAAGTGTGGTTATAAAAACAATTTTTTTTCTCCATAGTACACCAGATAGCTTAAATGTTAACCCTGTAAAGCAGGATCCATGAATTGGGCCATATGAATTTTTGCTGATAAGGTTTTGAATTAATCCCATCTTGTACAGACCTGTGCTTGCAGAAGCTTAAGGAAATTCATCACAGTTGCAGATTGTTTTCCAAGTAATATCCTCATGGACTATGAAGCCTATCATATTATGCTAAATGTATAAAGGTTTTACTTAACTTCGTTTTTGAGCCACCCCATCTCTAATCTCTGTTGCCCAGTTTTTAAGTAGGCTTTGGCAGTCTGGCTGAACTACAATAGTGCTGACATTGAAATTGCACAGTACTATGTGGGGGGAGGGATGTTAGAGGAGGTTCACTGTAGACACAGCTTGGATTTTTCCTCCCCTTTGTTACAGCTGAAACTATTAATTCCTGCACAGAAAAGCAGTCAGTGTGATTTTTGAATATTTGGATAGAGGATAATACACAGCAAAGTAATTCAACTGTAATCCCTAAGGGTGGGATAACAAATAACATCCCTGCTATACAGGCAGCTGGAATTATTCAGGAGGTGTAAAGGGGCTTTAATGTTGTGAGGAGCTGCTGCTTTTGAGTAGGCACATCTGTAACTTTGCAAGTGAGATCACTTGCAGGCACAGCCGTGGCTGCTGTTTGTTTGCTCTGGGGAGGAGGTGCTGGAGCATCTGCAGCCTCTGGCAGGTGTGCCCAGAGCTGCAGGTGTGGCTGCCAGGGCCCCTTTGAAAACAGGCATTTGCTTGCAGGAATCAATGCAGTTATTGCTTATCTCTCCAGAACAATCATTGTTGAGAAGATTACAGCACTAAGTAAATATTTTTCTTTATATCAGTGTGATTATTTTTAATCTGGTTGGGTAAGAACAACAGTAGCTCAGGGAGGTGCCTCAGTGGGGAACTGTCTCTGGAGTGTTGGGCACAGCCGTTCTGCCCCCGGGGGGAGGGCCAGAGGCAAACAGGGCAGCAGGGGCTCGTTGGGCCAGCATTTAATCTGCCACTGCCAAAGGCTGGGCCAAAGCAGGAATGGCTTTGAAAATCAACATTTCCCCATTTCAGATGTGGTTCCCTCTTAATAGCAGCAAATAACTGTGAAGGAGAAGGGTTATATGAAGAGATACCAGGTGAGTACACCTGAATAGAGAGCTGTCCAAACATTTTTTGTGTTACTTACCTGTCTCTGAGGCTGTTCTATGTAGATGACAGTCTTTCACTAAAAAGAAAAAAAAAAGACCAAACCCAAATCTTAAAACCCACCTATGTATCTCCATCCAAGGTAATGTTTGTTAAAATGACTGTTAGTTATAGAGGAGTGTGTTGGCCTGTTCCTTGTCTGTAGTTTGCATTTTACAACCTGAAATGTGGTGTTGGCCCATGGCAGAAGGGGAGCTGTGGCAGCGTGGGAAGCAGTGTGTGCCCAGGCAGGGTGTTGGCACACAGTGCTGCAGGCATGAACTCCATTTCCAATCCATTCACAATCAGATGGCCCAAACTCACCCCAGGTTTATTCATATTTCTGTTTAATTCCTTACTTCTTCCTGTCATCTAAGTTACTGTGATCACAGAATGGAGGCTTGTATGACAAATGGCAGTGAAATGAAGTCATATGCAAGTGGGTGCTGTTAACTTCATTTGTAGTCATTGGAAGGCTTTGAAAAAATTAAAGGGTTTGGGATTTGTTTGTTGTGGGTTTTTTTTCCCTGAGAAGGTACAAATGAAAAGTGTACCTTTTAAACAGGTGGATGTGTGAATGATGATGAGGCAATCTGATCTATAAATATAAATGGAATTTTGTCTACTTCTGCCTTCAAGCCAAAAAGCATTAGGTTAAGAATAATTTTAAATTAAAACCCCCTGCTGTAAATTCAAAATAGTTTTCCCTCTGAATGGAATATTTCATACTGAATGACCAGAGAGGTTCTTGATGAGAATTGCTGTACAACTGAGCATCTCTTGTCAGGCTGATCAGAAAGGCACAGCATGCTTGGCCTCTGCCCTTGTTGCCAAAGTTCTGCAGGCCAAATTATTCCCAGTGTGACACCTAAAAAAAAATTAATCATGTGTATTTCTTCTTACAGTGCTTTTCTTGCAACTGTGATTTCAGCTGTACTGGATCCATTTAGCCATATATCTGGTGTTTGACTGTAGCCAGGAGCAGTTGCCTGAAGAGGAATGTTGGAACAAGCCAGATAAGATGCTTGGCCAAAATACTCTCCCTGATTCCTACAACTGCAGTCCAGAGTGCTCTTGAATCAGCAGTGGTATCTTTGCATGGTGTCAGGCAAGGAGCATGGAACATATTGCAGAGAGAGCCCCAGCAGGACAGCTCATGGCACAGCTGGGTCTGCCAGTGTTTGGCTCCTGGTGCAGAGGAGCCAGAGCAGCCCCGTGTGTCTCCATGGGCAAGGGGCACTCATGGGAGGGACAGGCTGCTCAGACAAGCATGTGGCTGCTCAACAGCAGCAGGTCCTGGGCCTGGGAAGAGGATTTGCTTTTCTGAGCTCGAGCAATAGTATGTTTTGAGCATAATTGAACAATAATCAACTCTTAGTCTAATAAATTGTTGTAATAAAGCTAAATAAGTTAACACCACCTTCTGTTGCCAAAAAATACTCAGCTGAGGTGGTGAGTTGAAATACTCAGAGGAGAAACCTCCTCCAGAAAAGCAAAGGGGCAAGCACTTGTGATTAGGATCAGCTTTGCTAATAGGGGAGTGCTGATCCCCACTCTCCATTGCATTTTTGGGCTGTTGCTTTTCTTCCTGGGGAGGGTGTGGGGTCATATGAGCTGTGCTTCCTGCCAGCAGCCCCACTGCTGAAAACTTAAGAGAGCTTTTCAATTTGCCAGACTTCTTGTGAAAGCCTCTGATGTGTGTTACACAATCGAGCCTCAGTTCACGCCTGCCGAGGAGGGCAGTGGCTGGTAATGTGGGCAGGCTCCAGGCTGCCTCTGAAAAGGGTTTGTTCACTGTGTGCCTCTGCTCGGCCCGGCCGGCCCTTGGATTTTCTCAAAATGTTAAGTATTCGACTTTGTTCCAGTACATTATCTGACAAATCTTCCATTGTTTGGCCCTTTTCTGAAGAGCACATTATGTGTGGTGGCAGGAACCATGGCCAAGCATCTCTGCAGTGCACGCAAAGGTGCTCTGGGCTGGACTGGAGCCACCCACCATTGGGTGCTGCAGCACTGCCTGAGTCAGGGGTGCTTTCAACTTGTTCTTCTTGGCTTAAACTCCTGAAAGAAAGCAGAAAGTACTCTGGCTTTGTTCAGAGGGGGCAAGCAGTGATAGGTACATAATGTTCCTATTCTTGGAGTTGTCAGATGGAAAGGAGTTAATATCATAACCCATTATGCTTTGCCTCCTGTGATGTGGAGAGATATCTGTGCTTAAGCATCTGATTTCCAATGGAGAGGGTTGGGGGAAAATAAAACAATCTCTGTTAAGGCTCAGATCCAGTCTAGCCAAGCCGCAGAGTTTTCATCAAAAGCAGGAAACAGATGGATGGGCACAGCTGCAGGGGGTGGTGCAGTTTCTCTGGGAAAGCTCCCCAGGCCTGTGCTGCAAGCAGGACCATCAGCACAGCACTGCTGCTCTGCAAGGGGCCTCTGCTGGGGCTAGTGCATGGAGGGGCTGCAGCCCATGCTGCTCAGGGAGATGTCATTTTGGGGAGGAACCTGCCTGGCATTATTTGCAGCTCCCACTGGTGTAGCTTGCCTATTTCCAGAATCTGTTCACCGTAGGAGAACAAAAATGCATCAAAGATTTCTCAGTGTTTCTAAGTCATCTTACATCGCTGAAGGACGCCGTGGACCCTGTCCTGGGGAGCTTACCCTTGTGTCCTTTACAGAAGCACCTCATTGCTCTGTCTCCCTGCTGAGTTCCCCATTTCAGTGTGGACAGTTGAATGACAAAGAGGTCTTGTGACTTGGTGGGCTCTCAGAGGCAGCCAGAGAAACCTCTGGGATGACCTGGGATAGTGTTTCAAAGGACAGAGGGTCCAGTGGCCTCAGTGTCTGCCCAGCCACTCCTGCAGAGCCGTCACTGCTCCAGTGAAAAATGAGGCAGTGCACATTGTTTATCTGACACAGTCCTTGACTCCTCCTGTTTACTTGAAAGGTGCAAATATTTAGATCTCTTCCAGAATAGATCTGTGTTATTGTTATTTGGGAGGTTTTTTCTTCTTTTGTGTCATTTTTGCCAAAATAAAAGATTTTTCCAAGCAAGAAGCCCATGTAAGCACAACTGTGTAGTGGGGAGAACATTTCTCAGCTTGCTTTCCCTTTTCTAAAGACAAAAGAGCCTTATTGAAATGTGCTTCCTTTCTGACTGCTAATGGGTTTTCCTTCCTTCCTCCTTGAAATGAGCTTAACATTCTCCCATCCTGTTGGGTATAAATTTCAGCCTGGACTGTTTTCCCTGTTGAGGTGTTGAGTCACTGGCCTTGAATGGGAACCTGTGATGAGATAGGGAGAAGTGATGGCTTGAAAGGGAGGAGGTTTTCCAGCAATTTGGTGGTACATGGGATGAATTTTAAAAAAACAAGGGTAAGGTGCTATTCGTTCTAGCCTGGTGCTGCTCATATACTCTTTTTGTAGTTTTATTTCTGGATGCTTTCTTATGTTGGATCTGGATAAATCCTAGGACATTATACGCAAAATACCCAGTGCAAGAGCTGGTTCCTGCTCAATAACAATGTTCCATTTTAAGCTGTCTCCTGTTAAAGGGGAAAAAAATGTGGTGCCAGGTCACTGGAATTCATCTGTCTGCTGGAGGAAAGATGCTGAGATCTTGCTTCAAAGGCTCTGGGTGGAAATTATGTCCTGAAGCCTGGATATTCTCCAAGGCTTAATTGAGCTTATTCATAGGAACTCTAAACTTTATGAACTGGACAGCAGACCTCTAAATTTGGCTTGAACTGCAGAGAGAGTATTGTTTTTGCACACTCTGATTGACAACAGTGAGCACAGACATACACTTTGGAATCATTAGTAAAATGGACAGGAATTAAAGCAAGTGTTCCCCTAAAAACAAACCAGATGAGCTAAACAAGTCATCTTCCTGTCTGTATTTTTCTCTTTTGAGTAACTTTTCATTTTAAGTGGTGTTGAGTTGTGTTATGTGGGATGTATCTTCTCTTTCTCCCCCACAGAACTTCCTTCTGGTCTAAAGTCTTCAGTAGCAGATTTGAGATAAAAGTCTGCATCTCCTCCCATACCATCTTGCTGTGCAAGTTGAAGAAAACAAGACTGAGCATTGTCATTAAACCAGCAAGAGTCAGAGTAGGTCAGTGCCTCACATACACTTTTGCCAATCCCAGAGAAATCTGAATCCAAGTATCTTTATTGCTAATATTATCTATATTTTGGAGGTTTCTCTTGCCTTTTCCCTCTTCCCCTCCAAGCAATAGGGCTGAGAAATTAACTTCTAAATAAACTTCAAATAATTATTGTAAGCTAGCCGAGCTTTTGTGAAACAAACTATTGTTCAGTTGGCTCAAGCAAAAAAAGGTGCTTTTTAGTTTGGTAGAAAGGCAGGTAAGACTTCAAAGCCAGTTGAAACCAATGTGGACTTCCTTGGTTTGCAGTCCTACCTCTGGAGAGGCAGCAGTGCAAGAGGGGCACAAAAGGGGTTAGAGGGCATTTTTATGGATGTTTCGGTTTGTGATTGGTTTTTTGTTTATTTTTTATTGTTCTGCACTAATTGGAGATCAGTTTATAACGGATCAGACTCTTTAGTATTATTTCCTTTTTAGAAAGCTCCTGTATGAGTGAAACTGCAGGGTTTGCTTGAGGGGTAAGACCTCTACCTTGAAGGAAAGAGTATTTCCTTGTTTCTGGTATTACTTGGGATCTGTGTATCCAGAGATTTCTTCTGTATAGGCTTTCTCACAGCACCTCAAATAAGTGTGTAAAGGAGCTGAACAGAAGGATCATTTGGACAAAGCAAGTTGCATGCTCTGCTATTGTCAGTTTTGTCAGTGTTGGGGCAAATTGGGAAATGTCTACTGTTCAGAATTGTGGCCACTCAAAATTGCACTGTAGATTAATTTTGAAACTTGTTGCTCAAGGGAATTCAACAAAAATATCCTATGTAAAATTTAAAAATTTTTGGTAGTGTTAACAGACAGAAATGTTGAGTGACTTATCTTTTTAATGGAAGTCATAACATTTAGACATGTAAGAATATAAGTGCTTTTTAAAATGTAAAATATCTCCATGAGACTACTTAGCTATCCACACATGACATCCTCTCAGCTGCTTAGCTCCTGTTTGCTTTGTCAGTGAGATGAAACAAGGATTTCAGAACGAAAAGACAGTCGTGGTTTGGAAGAACAGTTGTTGTCAGTGAACTTTGTTTCTTGGAAAACTAAGGCCTTGGAGGTGGGAACTTTTGCTTTGCCATATTGCAGCCTGGGGTTGAGGCAGAGGAGATGGTCCTGTTCTGATGGTCAAGGGTCACTGTGCATTTCAGTGAGCTGGTCCAATTTCCATCCTGCTTGAATGTGTGCACCTTCTTCCTCTGTGTGCTTGGATAACCAGGAAAGAACCACAGGCTAAAAAGCAGCTAAACCAATCCAGATTGAAGAGGCAGCAGTTTGGGATAGCTCAGTGTCTCCTTACTGTGGCAATTGCCTGCCCAAGTGTGGAGGCTGAGTAAAGTGTCATTACAGTGTTGTGGCTGCTGACTTGATATTGGAAGATTTTAATCTAACATAGAATGAGTATCATCATCATAATCTTTCCTATCTCTGAAAGCAGCAGTGTGCACCACATCTTTTATATTTGATTCTTGCAGGCACTTTGAGTGCATATCTTGTGCCCTGTATCCTGCTCTTGAATTTCCAGTGCAGTATCATGACACTTCATCTTTCAGTGAAAGAGCCAGCTTTAGGATGAAGCCCTGTAAAAACCTCAGGGTTACACTTTCTATCTGAACTGCATTAGAGATCAACCCAGCTGAATTCTAATTTAGAGAAAAAAGTTTCCCATGCTGCATTTGCACTGTACACATTTAGGAAGGTTTGTTAGAGTTGATCATGAAGTGTCATTTAGGCTGTTTGTTCTGGTTTTATGAATATTTTGCCTGTGAGAGCCCTTGAACACACACAGGTGTGGAACACACACTAGTGAGGAAAGAGGAGAACAGAAGCAGACCACAGAATTCTGAATCCATATTGTATCATATATCAGGAGACTAAACTTTGTAATTAAATATGCTGAACAGTTCTATCCAAGCCTCTTCACAATTCACAGTTGAAGCTCAGTAGTGTGGTGCCCATCTTGAATCATGTGTTCATCAGAAAACTCAAGGTCAAGAGGGCTCAGAGCTACCAGTCACTTCTTTTTGTTTGGGAATGCTTGTAAGATGGCTCTTATTTTTAATATCTGATATTGGCAATTGGAACTGGAGTGAGTGGAGGGTTGGAGATCCTTGCAAAAAATGTCAGACCAAGTGACAGGGCTGTTCCATCCCTGAATAAGGACACAATGAGGTACAGCTGCCACAGAGTCCTGTAGAGCTGCCAGCTGAGCAGTGTCTGAGTCAGGACCAATGCTATGCTGTTCCCCTTCTGTACCTTTTTATTAAGCACAATTCTTTGGACAGAAGTAATAGCAAGTCGAAGAGGATTTGGGAACTTTCCCCTTCCCTGCCCTTTGGGTTAAGGCTGCAGTTACCTGAAAACTGGAAATACCATTATAAAAAGCCTAAATCCCAACCCTCTGTAAGAGGTCACTCATCTGTCCATAGGGAAATGGCTGTATGAGAGAGGGACACCTCTTGTCATCGGGGCAGGCAGCAGGGAGGGCACTGTGAAGTCTCATGGCCTGCTTGGCTCATGGGCAGCCACTGAGCTGTCAGGCTCATTAGGGACACGCTGCTAATTTGGTCAGGCAGGCGCTGCCAGGCTGCATTGTGTGGGGTTAAGCAGTGTGAATGGAGCCCGTAAGCAAAGCTGCTGGAATCTGCTTTTGTGTTCCCTTTGGACGGCTGTCCTCCAGTTTTGGCTTCCTTTCCACTTCCAAGTGGCCACGTGGAGTTTTGGCACTGTGAGTGCTGTCTGTAGATTAGTTATAGATTGCAGAAGGAATCAGACTTTTGCTGAGAGGAGTTACCCTGCTTCTCTTCTCAGCTGGTTTTGCATACGTGCATTCAGCTAGAGTGTCAATTCACTACTTCATCTGACTTAATTAGAAATGGATTAAGCCCCTCTCTTCAAAACCAATTTGAGCTGCTATAGGTATTTTCCTTATCATCCCTGCTCACGTGTGCTAGGCACTAGCTATATAGCAATTAAAGTTTGCATTTCTTTTCTACTGTAAAAAGATAACCTTTCTCCCCTTTCCACAAGTCAGGTGGGTTTGGAAGTTGGCACTATGTGCCTTCCCAATGCACTGCAGTCCCTGGCAGAGCTGGGAGGTGAGCTGGGAGTCATGGGCTGACCCTTTGGGCAGAGAAGAGGGAGCTCGGTGGTGGGGCCAACCTTCCCCAAGCAGCCTGGCTGGTAGGGGTGTGCTGGCTCCATGTGTGCCCAGCTGGAGCAATTCCTTATGGGATTACTGTAAAAGGTTGAGCAAGGAGATAAGATTGTTTTCATCTCATCAAGGGAACAACCAGATTGTCTCAGTGCCGTCTCTCCCAGTGTGCGTCAGAATATACTGTTAATTTGGGACTTGGAACCAGGGGAGGATTTTCTGATTCTCCACCATGTGTTTGTGACTCCAGTTTCTGTCTCATCCTTTGGGGATGTTTTTCCCTGAGATCTTCGGTCTTACTAAAACCTACTTGTTTCTGCCAGAGAAAATTCTGAAATTAATAATCTTCTGGTAACCATTTTCTGCATTTTCACCTGATTGATCTGATTATGTTAAGGCTGAGTCAAATATTCCATTCAGAGTTTCAAATGCCATCAGAACTGGGGCAGAAAGAGGTTTCCCAGGAGACTGACTGTGTGTGCCTGTGTGGAACAGACTTGGCAGGGAATTGGCCTGCACAGGTACCTGGAAGCTCCAGCACTTCTGTCACCAGGTTCCTGGGGTGATCCTGGGCTGTGATGGACGAGGTTCTGCACCTGCTGGGTCAGGCTCTGCTGTCACTCTGGGGGCTGCCCTCCCCTCCAGAAACCAGGGGAATTCATGTCTCTGCTTGGTCATGGACAGGGATATCTATTTAATGCAGTGCCCCCTTTTAGGAAGCAAAGTAGTGTTTTTCCAAGGGTGGAAAAATGCCTGCTGTGTGGGAGGGAATGCGTTTTGCAAACAAGTGCTGAATTTCCTCCTTTTACTTTACTAGGGATTTCTGTTAGAATAAGGCTGGAGGGGAAGATTGAAATGATTCTGGGAAGCTTTGACTCAGGAAAGGGAGAATGATTCATATTATTACTGTTATTTATTAAGAAGGGCAGACCATTGAACCTGATCTTTTACTTATCTTTCTCTTTGAAGATTTAAAGCACTTATGCAGTGACCCCAGAAGAGTTTGTGGGTTTGAACCAAGGTCTTTTAGCATAAAAGCATAAATCCCAACTGTGGGAGCTGGCCTGCAACCATGTTAATAATCAAAATATAAAGTCATCAGAAGGTGTACATCAGAATGAAGGTTTTAAGTTTCAGCTTAACATAATACTTAGAACTGTGAGGTGATTTACATTTGGTTTTGTATTAATGCTACTATGAAAAAGAAATCAGTGCAACCTAAGCTTAATTTTAATTATAATTTGGCAAGAGAATTTAAATGAAGGAAAAATCAAAACTTGATTCAGTCTGTGTCATAACTCTGATTTCATTCTTGTACTTCAGAAGGTAATATAACTTAGTTATTTAGCTAATTCCTTAGGTCAGTTCTTTAAAGAATCGATCAAACAAGATTCTGTCCATTTTATGAAAGTGGAAAGGCACTTGACTGTGGCCATACAGTCTTATCTTTTCCACTTCCAGTATCAAACTGTACATCCCTAATACTTTTGGGTGTGCTGTCAGTGGTTGAGAGTCAGAGAAATTAAGAGAAAGTTTTAACTTGTAACTTTTAACTTTTCACTGGTGGAGAAGAGTGGAACAAACATCTTCATTATCCTCCTGAAAAATCCTGTTAGCAAAGCAGTCTCTTCATGTCTAAGCTACTGCCTGGAATTTTGCTCATAGTATCTGTTAAAGTATAGCAGCTTAATCTCAGCAGAGATTGAAGAGGCATTCAAAGACACTTCTAGTGAGAAAAATATATAGAAAGGACAAAGTCCATTGTCACAGCAAGTATAGGAAGTTGAATTTAAATCTATATTTTACTCCACTGGGGAAGGCAGAAGTCCTCAACTTCCAGAACTATGAAGCAAACACTTCTGACCAACTCAACAGCTCTCCCAGAAGGATTTCCTTATAGGCTCAAGAAAACTGATTTATGTCAGTAGCTGAAATAAAAACATTGTTCAAAGTTAAGAAGTCTCCAAGGGTTTGGATTATCAACAGAAATCTTAATTGCATTCAACCTCAGATAAGAATTTATCAGTAATTACAGACATTTCATTGACATGTAAGCAGTCCTCTGAGGTCACCAAAAATCATTTCTTGGTTCATACCTATTAATGTAGTTGGAAGTTTTCTTTGCTTAAACGTCCAAAGTAATGTCAGCCACATGGCAGCGGAAGAGATGTGGTAAGGCATCAAAAATCCATCTGTGGTTTCTTCATAAAGTTGCAAAATAAACTCATTGAACTCTTCCATAGTTAGTTTATGCCTGGAATGGACTTGTCCTGTGTCCTGTCAGAGAATCTGCATAATTCTTCTGGTAGAAATAAGATGTTCTCTATTAGGATTGTAAATACCTTCCAAAAGTGAGCCCAAAAAGTGAGCCATGCACTCAAACACTGGAGTCTGTGGGTAAAATTACAAGGAGAGGCTGTATAAGAACAAACATATGTCAATCATAGGGTATAGGATTCCTCCTAATGGGCTTGGACTTCATAGCTCATTTATGTTGCCAGAATTAAACAGGATATACAGTTTGTGGCTTTTGTGTTGTATTTCTCAGAGCAATGTATGATGTACCAGTCATATATTGCAGCAGAATATGGGGATCTATAGTCCTACCAAGTGCCTGTCTCCTGTCCTTGATCTGACCCCTGGTGTTCTCCTTGGCTGTCCTGATCTCCCTCTCCAAATTAGCAATTGCTAATCGTATAAAGAAAATGAGCATCAAGATCATTCTCAGCAAGACACATCCTCAGAAGGAGAATAAAGGCCCCATTTCATGGAAAGATTTTGTGAGTCAACATGCTGAAATCCACAGTCCAGGCAGCACATCCCAGAGATCATTATTAAGGAGTGTGGTTAAAAACTATTTCCCTGGGAGTGATTTGGCTGTTTGGGCAAATCTCTCACAGGTGCAGTCTATTAGGAAGGCCAGACCACTTCCTATAAACAAGCAAGCAAGAATGATCCAAAGAATAGCAGTGATGTGTTGCCTTGCCAGCAGGGAGGGTCCAAGAGAAGATTGCAAATTTTAGTGGAAGCAGAATTTGGGCAGAAAAAATCCATAGTCTCTAATAGAATTTTTGAAAGGAACTATTCTGTACAAAGTTGTCCAATCAACAGAACTGGTAGTTTAATTAACAAGCAGAAATACCTAAGGAAAAACTCAAGCAGCCTAACCTGGTTATTGACTTGAATGCTGCCCTCTTTTTGTGTAGTACAGGTTGGACTGATGAGACATAGAAGTCACCTGCTGTGCAACATGATTGGCTTTGCCATAGCCAGTTTCAGCTGGCAGCAAACACTGACTGTGCAAGCTGGGTAACTCCAGCATTTGCAATCTGAGATGCAGCCCCCTATTTTCTTTTTTTTTTTTTTTGGAAATGATCAAAAGAATTCAAATTGCAGGGATCTTCCTCACCTGAGAGGCAGAGTTAGGTAAGTAGATTTTCTTGCAAATTCTCTTTAAGAACACTCTCCAGCTTCAGCCTGGCAATACAACACTGATATATTCCTCTTCTCTCCTAGGAATGAGAATTCAAGATCCAGCAAGAAGGTAAGCTGTGTAGTGAGTTATAACAAATTTCACAGCTATTCCAAAAAGATTTTTTTCCTAGAAACCCTTGGAGTATGACATTCAAATACTTATTGAAGTCAGTTGTCTTGGAAAATTTTGTCA
>VWZD01006204.1:840115-933394 GCA_013396695.1 Sakesphorus luctuosus
AGAATGTGATAATTTATTCTTTTGTTTCCTGGGCTAAGGGGAATTCAGTGTATATTTTTGCTTTGCCCCACTAGCATGAGTGATTCATCTTTCCTTCCAGAACAATTACATGTCCATCAATCCTACTGCAAACCCTTTTTGAAAACTCCTTGCTGCTGTTATATCCACTGAATAAATCACAGCCAGACTATCTCAAATATATTGTTTCTGTGACACAATAAAATGATTGCAGGGATTATTTTTGTCTGTGGCTGGAACTGAGAGCTATTTCAGCACTGAGCAAATATACCAAACAAACTTCCCATTCCCCCCCCCTCACTAAACCCCCTGGAAAGTGTGTGTATAACCCCTGTTTAATCTTTCCCTGCAGCATCCAGAGGAGCCTGTGTGTGGAGCAGCCACCTGGAGCAGCCCCCTCGCATTCCCACCTGCAGCCTCCTGTGCCTCCTCTCCCAGTGGCTTTTTTGGGCCTCCTGTGCTCAGTCATTCTGCATGTTGTTAAACATTTTCCCATCTGCTTTTGGCTCCACAATGGATTTCTCATGGACTCTGAAAGCAGTGAATAGTTTGGAAGAAAAATCACCTGGCTGAAGCAGAATAATGTGAAGAGTCTTCCACATGTTCCTGCTAAATCCTGGGAGCCTCCCTTTGGGATTAGTGGTTCCTCAGGTGCTTGGACAGCCAGGGCCAGCAGTGCTCTGGTAGTCACAGCAGCTTTCAGGTGGCCTCCTTGGCTCTGGGTTTGCTTCAGGTTGTTTTCAGTTCTCTTTCCTCCAAGCTGTCTTTCCTCCTCAGCTCCTCTTCTTCCTCCCTTACTCCTGGGTGTTGCTCTTAAAGTGCAAATACACATCATTTAAATCACGGTTGCTCTGGCTCCACCTTCCACTCTTTGTATTTAAGTATTACATTTCACTTTCTTTCTAATCAAACCATATCACATTTCTTTTTGGGGTCACAGAAGAATGTTTGACATGTTTAAGTTGCTGCTTTTTCTCCAAACAGAATTCAAACCATCACATTGCAGTCTGTACCAGAGCCTTTCTAGCAGCTGTGTTTATACAGCTCCTAGTAAAATGGGTCCCTGATTAGGATTTTTGAATAGCTCATTCACTGAAAAAATGGTGTTTTGAACCAGCTAAAGCTGTTTTAAAAATTGGGAAAATATATGATTAAAAGTTTTGGTTTGAAGAAATGTCAGTGACAACACCCTGCCAAATTTTAGGCCCAAAACATCATCACTGCTAATATCACAGAGATTAAGTTACTGGAATTTAACTGGGCAAGAAGTGTTTTTCTTTTGCCTGTTTAAATAACCAGCTGAAAAATTCTCTTGCCACAGATTGAAAATTACCCAAAATTGTTGAAGTTTGGTAAATTAGATGAAACTCAAGACAGGTTCTTTATCTTGGAATTGTTTGAGGGCAGCTCAATCCAGAATAGAAACTGAACATTAAGCAGTTCTGGTGTTGCTTCACAGCTATAAAGACAAGCTGTTAGAAACCCCCAACCCCATCCTCAGCTGAGTGACAGACACACAGCACAGCCTCTGTGTGTTGGGCAGGCGGCTTGGAGGCAGCTCTTCTGTTCCTGCTGTGCCAGGCAACCTCTTCAGAAGGCTGGAGAAGTGGGAGCTGGTGTGCCCGCAATGCCCTCGGGTGTGCCAGCAGCGCCTTCGGGTGTGCCAGTAGCACCTTCAAGTGTGCCAGCAGTGCCCCCAGGTGTGCCAGCAGTGCCTTCAGGTGTGCCAGCAGTGCCCTCAGGTGTGCCCACAATGCCCTCAGGTGTGTCAGCAGTGCCTTCAGGTGTGCCCTCAATGCCCTCAGGTGTGTCAGCAGTGCCTTCAGGTGTGCCTGCAGTGTCCCCCAGGTGTGCCCGCAATGCCCTCAGGTGTGCAGGGAACCCTACTGACTTTTCCTCTCAGTGTTAAGGCTGGGGGAAAATGTCCCTCATCTTTGCTCTTCCCCACTGTGGAGGTGGCAGCTGCATTTGCAGGATTCTGCAGGTTTGGTTGTTTGCTTTTGTGCTGTGGACACTGGCACTGTAGAAGAACAGTAAGTGCACATCAAGGCAGGGAAACACAAGTGCTGCTTCTGCTCCATTAAACTGAAACACATGATTAAAGGACCAAAGCTGCTGCGACTGACAAAGTCCATATTTAAATGTTTTCTAAATAGTAAACTAAGAGCAAAGATTTATAAGTTTGTGTCATGACCCATAAATCGAGATCTCCTCTTGTCCTTTGACTCCAGACAAATGGCTTGTAGAGGAATTTGTAGTGGTTTGGATAAGTCTGGGTTTCAGCAGTCAGCCCTCTTAAGTCAGACATGTAAGAAACATCTGTAATTGTTTGAGGGGTTTGGCAGACGATCTTGTATTTAAATCACATTTCCCCCTTTGAAAGCTGGAAATGCCCATGTATAAATTAGACACACAAGCCACATACCTCTGCACTTGTGGAATTGGACATGATATCAACCCTCTGTTACCTTGCAAATCCTACTGCAAGGTAGGAGCAAGTTGATGCGTTGCTATAGTAGAAGAGACCAGCTTAATGTTCTTTAAAACTGTGTACCTTTTTGTGCCTCAGAATAAAATCTAACAGCTTTAAGGGGAGTTGCTGTTAAATGGCAGGCCACTTTAATGTTCAGAATTTGCCACTTAGCCAAAGGACTAAGGCTGAAATCAAAAGGTTGTTTGAGTAAAATTACACAAACCCTCCTTTCCAGGCAGAATTGCTGCGTTACGTGCAGAGCTGTCACATGCTGGGCCTCTGAGTACATTGAGAGTGCAGTTGTGCAGAGTCTGTCTGGAATCATCTCATCCTGTAATGAGATCATGTGAATGCAAAGCATATTAAACTTAATCCTAGTTCTCAGGATTATACCCTGCAAATTTAAAATAGCAGAGTGTAAGAAAGGCATAATGTTTCTGACCACAAATGATAAAAAATGAGGCCCAGCTCATTGTCAACCAGCTTTGGTTCTGCCACTGAAAGCAGAATTTGGTAGAGGGACTTCAGTGGGAGATTTAAGCTGATGTGTGGTGACCTTTGTCAAGCAGAACAAATGATTGCTATGTTTGCTAGAATTGTGTTAGTGCTGGATGCTTCTGGTACAGCCTGAGCAAATGAAGTTTAAAAGTCTGGCTGTCTGTCAGCAAACTTTGCCTTTTGATTGAGTCTACAAATGCTGTAACATGGACCCTCCAGGCAGGAATTTGAGGCTCTGCTTTATTTGGTGCCAGGTCCTTTAATAGTTTCAGAAAGTGATTTTGCTTGTAATAGAAAAGCATGATGAAAACAGACACAATCCTGAATAATGTGTTCAAATTAATTCCTATGTGTCAGATTCCTGCATCCATGGCCTTTGGTGGACATGGGCATTGTCTGAACAACAGAGCAAGAGGCTGTCACACAGATGCTGCATAAAGGCTGCACCTCTGTGTGTTCAGCTTAGGAATGACAAAGCAGAACTACCAACTATTTAAGTTTAGCCCAGCTCATAGTGGGCAAAGAGCTAAAACTAGACAAGAAACTGCCCCCCACAAAAGAAAAGCCAAAATTTGCAAATAGTTATCTTTTTGTATGAATAATGTCTAAGAGCTAAAGGGTATATAATTCTGACCTTGACCACTGAAATGCTGTATGTTAACTCTGGAAGTGCCCTTGGTAGCTTTAAGCTTGAGGAGGTACTAGGTTTCTTAGCAGCATTCAGTGACCTATCTTGTGTGATGCCAAGCTCTTCCATGTTCAGCTCCCTGTTTTATTCTAAGGACAAGCTTAGTTGGTTGTCAATAGTCCTTCTGGGGCAGAGATTTTTCCTGTGTCTGACTGAGCAGCATCACACTGGAGGGAATGAAGGTGGAAGAATTGTCTCCCTTGAAGCCATTTCTGGAACAAAAAATACCTTCACTGACTCCAGGATGTCACTGCTGTTGCACTGTGGAAAACACACTTACTGTTTTCGTGCAACACTTTCTGCCACCTCTCTTGCTTTTCTTTCCGCTCTACTTTTGCCTTGCTGCTCTCTCTTCTACATCCAGTATCTCCCTCTGTTTTCACTTACTGTTCCTTTACACCCATAATCCAAGGCAGTCAGTTCTAACTGGGTTTTTTTTCCTTTACTCCCTGGGAAGCATCTGCCTCCTTTCTGTTCCTTCCCAGGGCTCTGCAAGGCAGCTCTGGCTTGTCTCAGCCAGCTACAAACTCCCCTGCTCCTGCAGCCAGGCAAGAGGTTGATAGCAACAGGACTGGGTGCCTGGCTGGACTCAGCTGAGCATCAGCTCCCCTTTGGGATATTCTTGGTGGCTGCTGCCACACTCCCCACAGAATGGCCGAGTTTCTCTGGCCCTGGGGGTTGGAGGGAGGGTTGGCAGAGAAAGTGCACAGCAACCTGGCATCTTCCACAAGTGCAATTTTTAAACCCTTGACGAATACAGGTTTCCTTTTCAAGAAGACTAACCTGTTTTTGGAAGATATTTTTCTCATCTTGAGGCTAATACAGTGCAGTAGTTCTCCTGCAAGCCTGTCTGAACCACTTTAGGGAGCTGCAGAGGGTTAGAGCTGATTGGCAGTTGTCAGTCACATCATCAGTGTTTTTCTTAGGCTGAATTGCCTGACACAGCTCTCTGGAATGTAGCAGGAGGCAGTGCATTTAATTGCTTGTGGAGATGGCTGCAGGATTGTAGTGTCAGAAAATATTGCTAAATCTCAGGGGATTTTCTTGGCATTTTGTTGCCACAATAAAGTCATAGTTGTCACAGTGGCTTAGTACAGCCACAGAATATATGTACACTTACTTATGCAGCCTGAAAATGTGGTGCAATATTAAAATACTCTATTTACATTTCTGCAATTTGCATTCATTCGAGTCTTCTAATGCTACTTTTGTTCTTTGCTGTATTGTTTAAATGCATATTTTTTATATTTGAAATTTATAAAATGCTAAAAAAAATGTATGCTGTCAGTCTAGTCACATTTTGCAACCAGTCTTAAACGTGATCCTACTTGTGGGTTTGTCTCTCTCTGCTGTCTTTACTACCTGGGCATTTCAGTTTTGGAAATCCATATTTATAAGGAATTTGTTCCACAGTAGAACTGCCATTGCATTGTTAATACCAAGGTGACAAGTAGCCTGAAGATGAGGTGTTGAGCAAACATAAGCAGTTTCCACTTGAGTTTTTGTGACTGTCCTGCAGCCAGTCCATGCTGTGGAGCATTTGCAAAGTAAGATTAATGCAGGGCAGAGCTGCTGCTGAGTTACAGGAAGGCAATCACTTGAGACTAAAAAATGAAGTTCCTGAATCTCCACCTCTCCCCTAGCAGGTCAAAAGCTTGATTGCTTTCAGAATATAAAGGTATCTGCTTTTCTGTGTGTCATAGTTGACATCTCTTTGTCCAGATTTATGTTCACTATATGCAAAATATTAGTCTACAGGAGGGGTATTTTTTTCAGTAGAAATTATCTTAGTTGCACGTGTATGAAAAATACTTTCTCTGTATTGTGTGTTTGATGATCCTCTTCTCACACTGTATTTGTGTCTATTCCTTTTGTCTCCAGTGAGATGTTTTAGTTAAACATTATGGTTAAGTCAGGAGAGCATCCAGCCTGTAAGCAACATGAAGAATGCTCCAATTACCTTCTTACCTGTGTCTGTGGGACTAGACCATGAACTCGGGCTGAAAACATCCCTGGCAGGTTGTCACGTGCACAGTCACTCTGGCCCAAGCAGAATTGCTTACATAAGTAAAAAAATCAATGTGATCTTGCAGTGCTACTTAACAAAGTCATAGGCACACTGCTCATGCTAGAGCGTTACTGTAAGAGTTTCCTGATGCTTATCTGTGCTTTTACTATTTCCATTTGTCATGGCCTTGGTGCCTCTCACTTCTGGGTTTATTTTTTAGTAGGAGCTTTGTTTCTCTGTTAACGACACACTTGTGAATTCACTGCTCTTTCTCCCACAACTTAAGCTGGAGAGAGATTTCTAGTATGTCTTGCAGAACAGATCTGAAATCCAAGCTAATCAAACTAATCTGATAAAATAGGTTTTAGAATTAATCTAACACCAATCTGCTGGTCTGTAAAAAAACCAAACATAAGCAGTATTTATTGTCAGGAGCCACAAGAGAGGGGAGAAAAAAGTGCCCAAGTGCGTTCAGTTACTGCAGCAGCAAAGAATTTCCTTAGAACAGTGAATGTGATAATCACAGGCCACTGTGTTAGCCTAAACTTGCTAATGAAAGTCAGTGCACAGACTCAGCCTCTCTGAGAGAGATGGAGCTGAAAATCATCCCTGGAAACCTGTCGGATTTGTAAGGTGAATCGGGAGAAGAGGAGATAAAATATGATTTTGAGGCTGTAATGAAAGATGGCTTGGGAGGACATGTGCATGTGCAAGGAGCCCGAGGGAGTGGAAGGGAGAAAATTCTGCATCTTTGAACACTGACAGATCACCAGGCTGTGCTTAATGATCTGACAGCATCTTCTCACCAGCTGCATCAACATTCAGGCTATTCATCACCTGTGAGATGCATAGCATTAGGTAGCACAGCTTTTCTATCAACACATGGTTTTTCCTGCCTGGCGAGCTGAAGAAAAGCTTCTTACAGTTACTTCAGCAGGGGAAGCACACAAACAGGCACGTTGTACTCTGTGTCAGATTATGGGATTTATGTCTCAGAACTATTTTTGTCTGCCACAACCATTTGAAGCCTGGGATGTTGACTCCAGAAACTGATATTTTACTGTTCATCAGCAAAGGTTTGGTCAAAGGTTTCTTCTGAACAATTTATTTATGTCTTCACAACCCTCTCAGTAAGATTTCCCATTGAGAGGAAGACTTCAGTAAGATGCAGTTTAGGAATGGCTGAAGATAATAAAAGAAATGGAGAGGTTTTCATAGAGCATTTGTTTGAGGAAGCAGTGATATCTTTACCATTTATTACTGGGAAGCAGCTATGTCATCCCATTTGTTGGGAGACAGCTGTGTACAGCTGCTGGAGGGAGCTGATTTTTAGAAAGCTGATTTGTAGGAAGTGACATTCATCACTGATCCACTGAGGCCCTGGTGCTGCCAGAACTCATGGGTACACTGTAACATCAGCAACCACACCGAAACAAGAAATGAGAGAATGTTAAGAGTCTTTGGGGTTTGGATTTCATCATATTTAAATGGTTTTGTGTGAAGATGGTGTTGATGGTTTTGGTGGTGATGGTACTTGTATCGGTTGTTCACATGATCTGACATGGAAACACAGAATCATGGGATCATTTAGCTTGGAAATGCTTTCAGATTATTGAGTCCAATTGTTAACCCAGCACTGCCAAATCACCACTAAACTGTGTCCCCAAGTGTCACATCTGCACTTCTAAATACCTCCAGGGATGGTGACTCAGCCACTCCTGGGGGCCTATTTTAGTGCTTGACAACCCTTTTAGTGAGGAAATTTTTTCTAATATCCAATCTAAACCTTCCCTGGTGCAACTTGAGGGCATTTCCTCTTCCTGAGGGAAGCCTTCTTTTCTCCAGGCAAAACAGCTCAAACTCCCTCATAGGAACTGTGCTCTTGACCCTTCACCAACTTCCTTGCCCTTCTCTGGATTAGCTTTTTGGACCAGGAAGGACTGTCCAGTGCTTGTGCTGGTCAGTTTGAAGAAAATACTTCATGTAGAAAGTGATGAGATTTCATGGTTAACTGAAGGATGTGTGGAAATGGGGAGAGCAGGACTGGCAGAGAAGGGATTCCATTTAAAGATAAGAGAGAGCAGACTCTGCTGTTTATAGTATGGAGTTTCTGTCACATTCCTCCAGCACGGGGATGGTGAGAAGCCACTCACAAGCATGTTCTGGTTGGACCGTGCTTAGGAGCTTTCTTGTTTTCACTAAGTGTATTTGCATATCTGAATTTCCCTGAGAGACCTTCTAAGCAATGTTTAAGTTAAACTTTAGCATTTGCCAGAATAAAAATGAACATTGTATAACTGATCACAAAAACGACAGTTTATGCAAGTATCAGAGGGGCTTTGGCATAACTAACAGTACCCTATGCAAATATTTGTAGTTGAAAAGGAATTAATCCCTTTCCAAGGGACCAACACAAATCTTTCAATGGCACATAAGCCTGTTTTTGAGGGAGCAGGTGCCTAGCAAGCCCTGAGGATTCAGATTTCCAAACTGTACACTGCATTGACACATATGCAAATACCTTATTCTCTTACAAATAGGCTATAAATTCTGTGTTTTGTGAATTTAGCTGTAACTTACTTGGCATGCAGAAGTTCTGTAAGAGCAGGATCATCTCAGTCTGGAGCTGGACAGTATCAGCCTTAAGCTAGGATAGAACAAAGCTGTAATTGATGATTGGCCAGGTCCCTTTGCCAAGCTACTCCTTTTCATCATTCATAGCAAGAGACCCTTATTTTGTAAAAATCCTTTTGTTGGTGAAGACAGCAGACAGGTTCTGTTCTGTCCTCGGAGAAGGTGGCCTGGTGCCAGCAGCAGCAGCCAGCAATCCTAAGTGTTGTGTTTAATCACAAGATTAATTTTTCCTTTTATTGGCTTTTCCTTTCAATATCACCAAGCATGACATGTTGTGAAACAGAAACACTGGTTGCACAAGGGCTGGCGAGCACCTCGAAGCCCCCTGGCTGTGTTGATAGCAAAGGGAACATTTGGCTTGATGTGCAGCCAGGAGAGACTCCCAGGAAGGCAAACTGGGAGAGAAGACGACACTTGTGTCAGTGAATGGGCCATGTGCCTGGTGAAGGGTAAGGGAGGAGGAAGCAAGATGCACCTGGTGTAAGAGCTGTATGGGGCTCATGTTCATTCTCTCCTTTAACATTTCAAGCACCTGCAATTTCAGTAGCATGAGTTTATATTCATATTCAGATGCCTGAGTTTTCATGCTGTAGATCCAGTCCATGAATGGTCTGTGGTTACGTTAGGATGAATTTATTTTAGCCTTAGTGTGTCCATGTGCAAGTTATCTTCTGAAAGGAAATGGTAGCAGACCCAAATCAAGTTAAAGATTTGTACTCATCCAGTTGAACACAACAACTGCAAGAGATTGTGTCTGGCACTGACTGTAGGAAAACAACGAGGATGTTAGATTCACTTTACCCTCAGAGTTTTCAGCAGTGACTGGGTGAGCATCCCTGGTGTTCTGTGCCATCAAGCTTTTCACAGTCAATAGGTAGGGCAAGCAATAAAGCTAATCTACTGTATGAGGGCTATAGCTGCTGAAAGATCAGGGACCACTTCATGAGACAGCCAAATGGTGGTTGAAGTTTGCCAGGGTTGGGGTCCCCTGAAAGCAAAGGTTAAAGATTGCAGCCCTGACTTGTGGTTGTTCCTGGTTCCCATGTTGCAGGAGGTGTTCCTGTCAATTCTTTCTTCTGCTAGAGATCCTTCTGTAATGAAACTTATGTCATTGATAATCCTGTGAAGTAAAAGTCCATGAATATCACTTTTTCAAATAGACACCATGTGGCAGCTCTCAGGGAAGTGGCCTAACTTTTTGTTTCAAGGATTAAACTTCCAAGCCCCTATTTCCAGCCCTATGGCTGCTCTCTCAAGGAGCTGAGACCTGGGGGGGGATTGTGTACAGTTACACATTTATGTAAATCTGAAACATTGACTGGAAACCGAAGGAGGAGACTGCAACCAAACAGCTGTCTTTGCAAATTTATTATTTATTGCAGAGTTAAACAAAATGCCTTATTGTTTAGAGCACTATTTGCCTTGGGCATTGGCTTAGGCAGTCGCGTTGGCTGAAAAGAATTTCCTAACTCCCTTTTCCACACAACAGAAGATTAAGTAGATAACAGCAACAATTGGCTGTTTTGATCTGGCCTTGACATATGTTCCAAGCATCTATTTCATGATCCAACCACATTATTTTTTTCTTTCATGGCAGCAGCACTTTACTCCTACTTTGCCATCACTGCCACTTATGTGCCATCAGGGGCTTCTTTCTGAGCCGCCTTTCTGGTCAGGAGTGAACAGTTATAAAAGATTCTTACTGCATAGTATGTAAATTCTTTATGCACAGGGAGTATTCCTGCCACATTATTAGTATGCAGAGTAGTTCAGAGTTGCTAAAAAGCTCCATTGAAGGGAACAAGTTCAAAGCAAAAGTTAGAGGAATTGCATGAGGAAGCTTTAGTATTCTTGATAGTCAAAAGCCCAGAAGAGTTGGGATGCTACATGATGATGATGGTAATGAAAGTTGGAGACAATGAACTGCAGAATATTTCTGTGGAGAGCTTTCCCCTGAAATTCCACTGGCTGTTCTCATGCACTGTCCCACCTTCTGGTAGGAAAAGGCTTCTGATCAGCATTATAAGTGGGTCACATAAGTTTCCTGCATCTTGCCAAGCCCCCAGGCAGCTCTGATCAAACCTTTTTTCAAAATGCTTACTTGGTTTCTGAACCGAATTTATCAGCTGGCATGGAGCAGTGATTTAACTAGTTCACTCCTTGGTGTAACTGGATGTTGTAGGAAGAGCTGTAGCAGTCCTGCTTTCCTTTCTACATGCTGCTCTGTAGAAGGGGCCATCTGGTACAGCAAGGTGTTGGTGATGGTGTTGCTGACCATCTTCTCTAGAAGGCAAAGATCTGAGGCTTCTGGCTGTCCTTTTGACCAGAGTCAAGGCTGGCTGTACCTGGTACTCAGTTCCAGGTGTGCTGGCAGGTAGTGTTTTGATTCCTGTACTTGGTATTACAGTCCTGTTTCTGCCAGGTCTTTGATCAGAAGGAAGGCATGCACTTACAGGAAACTTGTCTTCCTGTGTGCTTAGGTAGAAGTGTTGCTCTGTTAGTCTGTTTTATATTATCAGTGAATTCCGAAGTCCACTCCGTAATTGGCTTAAATGTAACTGGGGAATGGACTTGGAGCCTGACACGGTGGAGTTGCAGCTGGTTTGGGGGGCTGGAAGGCTCAGCCACGTTAAGGCAGAGCATAACTGGGAGTGTGTGGGAGCTGCCATGTATCTTTCCTTGAACCACTTTCCTCACACAGCTGTAATGGTGGGACATGAGGGAGCACTGAATGATTAGAATTTCCACAGCACTGTTTCTGTGTGGTTATTTTGTTGTTGTGTGTGAATCTCTCAGCAGTCTGCACACACTGCAGGCACAGCCACTGTCACTGTTTCAAATACCAGTTTGAACACACAGACCACCCAGTGACCAAGAGTTAAGGTCAGTTATGCAGAATCTGCTACAGTGTGGAAGGTGCTGAGCAGCTTCAGTTATTGCACGTAAAATACTTGAGTGAACTGGCTAAATAGGCTTCTGCATCTGCATTGCAGATTTGCATGACCTGGTGGATCGATGTTAGGCTTGGCTATGCTGAGATGATGTTTGTACCAGACTGCAGTTAATTACCCAGGACCTGCTGGCAGCATCCACGTGTGAGGGTGTATCCCCTCTGCAGAGAAGGGATGCTCAAGGAGCAAAACATTTCAAGGTGACTCTCAATCTGGCCTCCACTTGTGAGCAGTGTGATACAGGACAGTTCACATAGCACTGAAGACTACTCAGCACCAGATGATTGGCTAAAATGTGACTGTATTGAAGTTGAAAATGGAGAGGAAGGTAAAATAACAGTGTTAGAGAGTTGGCTTTCACGGAATATATAGAAAATGTCATGAAAGACAAGTGTAAAACATGCCTTTCCTATTCACTAGAAAAAAAAAAACCAACCAGTTTCTGCCTACTGATATCCAGAAATTTCCAAAATTAGAAGTTTCCAGAGAAATAATGAGCAAATGAATGTGTTTTTTCTGAAAACATTTTTTAGTCCAGGGCATGCAGTTTTTACTTTGCCAGTTTGTCTTCATGAGCTGCTGTGGAGTCCCACTGCAGTTAACCAGGTGTGAAGCCAAACACAACTGGCTGTGATACTGTTTGCACACAGAGCAAGGTGTGGTGTTAGAAGTAGTTTTCAACACAAAAGCAAATTACAAACAATAGATTTCACTAGTAGGGAAAAAAATGGTTGGATTGTTCAGCCAACAACTTTACTAGTTTTAAAAAAAAAAGCCTGAGCAACCCATGTACTTTCCAATGGAGGTTATCCAAGAAATCTTTCACAACTTTTATCAGTCTGCAAATCAAGTTGACAGAGCCATTGGTTCCTGAAAGGTGAATCAGGTGGTGGCTGCTGGACTGTCACTCCCGTAGGACCCACCAGCGCAGCCCCGGGACTGGCACTGCCCTGTTCGGTGCAGCTGCAGGGCATTCACTCTGGCTCCTGAGTCACAGTCGAGGAACCCTTAATCCAAAACGAATGCTGTAAATCATCCCCTGTGGACCTGGCAAAGTCATCCAGGCTGAAGACAGATGGGAAATTACACCAATTTGCAAGAGAGATGTTCCAGAGGGGTTCTGCTTTCCGTGCTTTGCGCTCCTAACTCGGGGAGGGGGAGCTGGAGGTTTAACTCTCTTGCTGCCAACTGTGGCAGAGTTTTGCTGGAGTTTCCCAACCTCCATGTGGGGTGTGTGTGCACCGTGGGGTGGTGGAAAAACAAGCCATGCATTCCCTAACCTGTCACCACTTTCTTCCTGTTTGAGGAGAGCTGAGTGCTTCAGGTTCCTTTCTTTGTCACTGGTTGTGCTGTCGTAAATGGGCAACACGAGGTGATTCGTAATGTGAACAATGCCCCGCCCATGTGTTTGTGAAGGGCGATAGGAGTCGAGTCCAACACTGGGAAACAAAATCCTGGTAGAAAGGGAATATGTTTCTCCCTGGCTGCTCCTGCCCTGCCCAGGCCACCCTTCTGCCAGGAGTGCACACCCAGAATGGCTTTGGGAAGGCTTTGCTGGAATGGCCTCACTGCACAGATGCCCCTCGGCCGAGGGCAGGGCTGGGCGGGGGCTCCGGTGGGAGCTCTGCACACTCTCTGCTTTTTCTGCAGCTACTGAGGTGCTCTGAATTCACTCTTGCTGGCACCAATTGTGAGTAATCGAGAACATTTCCAGTTCAAGGCAGGGTCCTGCTGTCTTGGCATCCCATGCTGTTCAGAATGAGGGTACTCACATGTTCTTGCTGGCTGTGTGTACTGTATCTTTAGCATAACCATATCATTATCTCTAGCCTTTTTTTTATCCCAGCCTTAACAAAAAGTCCCTGGGAAACGCAGCCATGGTTATGGAAATTCAAGAGAAGCAAGGAGTACTAAAGGAGTTGCTGTGTATCAGTTACTAAAGACACAAGGCAGATGCATTTTCTTGTCTTGCACACTTAAGACAACTAACATGGAGCTTTTATTTTTCTTTTTAATAACCTTTAGAAGGAGGGCTGTGTTCTCTGTGGCCTTTGCAAGCCTGGAGTTTTGCAATTCAGAAATGCTCACAAGTCTTAAATATTTATTGCTTCAGCAAAGCTGATAGCTTTTGTTCATGGCAGGAAGGGATGCATTCAAACCACAGTCTACAGATGTCCCAGGGACTGTGGTTTGCCTTGAGCTGTGGTGGGGAAGGAGGAGAGAGAATATGATACTTTAAAAAGTAAATACAGAGTGAACTGCCAGTATCAGCAATGCTCCATTTTGAGGGAAAAGGCAGGATCCAAACAATCTTTTGTTTAATTACAAAAAATCAAAGCAAACAGATTTATCTTGTCAATGGCTTGAGTGATTGTAAAAAAAATAAAACCTGCTGATATCTCTGTTTAATTTTGAACAGTAAATGTTGAAGAGCTGATAAAATGAGTGTGTCACTCATGCCTGAGGAATAAACAATGTCAGAGGCTCTTTTCCTCTCTGTGGTGTGTGGACACAGGCCTGGGAGCATGTCAGAAAATTAATATCACACGTGAGAGGCTTTGGGAGGGCTGCTGTGATAGAAGATGAGGAAGAGGATGGGCCCCACTCCTCATCTGCATCTCCATGCCCAGCCTGCAGCTGTGTCAGTCTCTTGTTTAAGAATTTATTAGTCTGTTGCTGATAATCACTGATTTCAGCCATTCTTCCAGTAAACCTGTGTCTGTCCCTGGTTGGTGAACTTCTCTTGAGGCAGGCTATAACACTTTCCAATTAATTTTTATTGACACATCTTTGTATTGTTTTAAAAAGAAAACTTCCCAAAGGTGCTGAGAGAAGGCAGGTTATGTTGAAGGTGTTTCCAGAGAAAAGTATTGCTGAATTGTGGAATGAATAAGCAAACTGGTGAAAAAATAATCCTCAAAGAGGTCACTCTTAACTACTTGACTATGCTTCTTCAGGTCAGCAGACAAGACCCTTTTTTTAGTCCAGTGGGTGAGTGAGAAAAACATTATTTGGAGAAATCAAATTTTCATCCTGGAATTAAGACATGAAAAAGCGACTCTTTTGGCTCTGCAAAAGAAATTGCTTTTCGTATTCACCAAAGGGTACTTCAGGGATTTAACTTCCCAGAACATGGTTCATTTTTACCTTGTTACTGCCCTCAGGGATCAGGTACATTGTACTACCTTTTGAGAAATTAAGTTTTCCTCAAAGTTTTCTTCAGAGTACAAGTTATAACTCTATGCTTGGATTTTCTACTCTGATTTGTTTATTTTTTTTATTTTCTCTCCCCGGTCACAGGAGATGACAGCTCAGTTTTACCTTTGCAAGCTTTGCTTGTGTCTCTGGGGCTGTTCTCCTGGGAATTTCAGCTCTACACTTCCCCTAACCATTCTGGTACACTCATCTGCTGTTGAAGAGGAATGTAAAGGGAAGTAAGGTATCCCAGAGATTAAGAAGTTTTCTAGTATAAACCCAAACTAGGTTGGTTGTGGCATATGATTTTCAGGAAATACTCAAAGGGGAAATGGCAGGAGGGGTAAAAAAACTGAACAGTAAATTATTTTGATTACATTGTTGCAGCTGTTCAGCAAGAAGTAAATGTTCAGTTCTTTCTGAAAAATGGAATGATGGTGCCTACCCTTTAAATTTAGTCAAGGGGAAAAGCATGAATTGGGAACTCCAACAACATTCAGGAGAAACTGGGTATTTAAAAAATACACATACTAAAGCTGGCTATTGCCATTGCAAGCCATGGCAGAATTCCACAGACAAAACATCCCCCAGTTCAGATCTGTATCCAAACCTCTTGCTTGAAAATTTGGCCTGGAAATTTCTCAACAGTTAAATCATCAGATGCTTGACACTCCTCATTCTGGTCCCAGCTGGGAATCTGGAAAGTGTAATGTTTAAGCTGAATATTCACTTTGATTCTTGGAAATGGGAAGAAGTTTCATCAAGAAAGTGTTTCTTTTTATATTTTTCTTTTCTTTTCCTTTTCTAAATTGGTTGCATATTATTAGCAGATGGGGACATATATGTCATTTCCCATTCCCATAGTCTTCTGCTTTGGCACAGGAGCTGCCAATTGTCCCATTTTGACTTGGGAGTATTAAACTTTGTTAATGCATCTCAGGTAATTGTAATTGGCTTATGTTACTGATTTGTGGCCACAGAGTCAGAAGATTTTCAGTTCATCAGGCTCAATGCAAAATTGTACGTTTTGTGGTTCTTCCAAAAAACCCCACACCCCAAAATGTCAAAACCCATTTGCTTTCAGTGAACAATGAGGTATTAGTAGGGAAAACAGTGACCCTATGTCCACTGCAATGTGTGCACAAACTGCTCTTCTGCCTTTAAAAGTTCTGGCTTTGGGCTTGTAGTAAATCATACACAAGTAAAGCAGTGAAACTTCCCTCTGCCTTCATGGCTGCTGGAGACATCTTTGCCTTGTGCACTTCAGAGTGGAATTGGCAGGAAGCAAATCTATATACCAGGCTGAATCCCATTTCCCTGTCTCTGTAATTAAGATGCTATCGTCTCCTAGGATGTTTTCTAAGCAAAGTAATTTTGTTTTCTGTCAACCTGAATTGAATACCTGTGCACCAGCACAAATATTCGCTTTATATTTTGTCCAAGCTGACAGAAACACTCAGACCTAGGGTGGTGATGCTATTTTTCATCATTTAAATAAAAAAAAATTACTGTTAATGTGACAGTCACTGTGGGTTGCTTTAGGTTTTTATTGCTCCCCAAAAGCATTTTGGTTTTTGATAGGTTCTGTAATAAGATTTTCCCTGCAGGAGGAGCTGCCTCCAGCAGCCTGCCCTAATCCTGTTAGATGAGAGCAGAGATGTTGCAGTCGTTGATGTGCAGGCAGGGGAGTCTTGGGACTTGGTTTGTGCTGATACAATTGGAAATGCTTAATCTAAGCCAAGGGGTAACAGTCATTTAATAGTTTGAGAAGACTGTGACTGTGCTTCTACCTTAGTGACCTTCTTGGTGTTTGTTGAGAGAGTGCCTGGGAACAGCAATGAGCCTCCTACGTGGGTCACCTTTGCCTCTGAGCTTGGGCCATCTGTCTGCAGAGCTGCCCATGGGCTTCTTGAGCCATGGGGGCACCTGAGAATGCCTCTGCATGGCAAAGTAAAGCAACAACTGCACTGTTCCTCTGCTGCCCGAGAATGTGTGTGTTACTGCTCTGTCATTTAATTTAGCAACAGGATAATGAGAGGGAGAGAAGAGGAAACAGAGCCTGAAAGTCTGGAGGCTCAAGGAAAAGAGACTAGTTCCAAGACAGATTTGTAGTAGAGATGTTCAGAAAAACGCTCCTCTGACCCTGCTGCTGCCTGGGGGTGTTCCTTCCCAAAATTAGAAGGGGCCATGAAGTTGATGCTGTTTCTGGGGAAGGATAGGGATAATGAGAACAAGCTGAGTTTGATCTGTTTCTTCATTGATGAATGCAAATGGAGGAATGTGTTCAGTTTTGTAACACTTGCACTGGGCTGGGCAATGGTGTTCTGTTCATGCACCCTTGGTTTTGTTTCAAACTACATCTTTCTCCTGCTTGCAATATAATTTTAAACACTGGCTTGCTGGCTTGTGTGTCCCACTACCCTCTGCTGGAAGAAACAAGGATTTTTCAGCTGTGTCCCCGTGCCCCCAAACAGTCCCATTCCTCCAGCAGAAACAGGCTGTGAACCCCTTTGGGAGGACCCCAGTTCTTGCTGGCATCCATCCTGCAGGGGAAAGATGTGGTGTGTCAGATGTTGCTGGGTCTCAGAACAGTCTCAGCTGAGCTGGGGCACATGGAGTGTGTGATAGCAGGAGACTCAATTGGATGTCCTGTCCTGTTCTTATTTGTTCCCTTGTCCATAGTTGTTAGGTTTGTTCCAGTTTATGATTCAAGGTGTTGCCAAAATAGGAGGAATCACGGATGATTCTCCTCTGATGCCCAGTCTGTAGGTTACTGGTACCAGCTGGTGGTTGAGAAGGGGTAAAACGTCCCAAAGCAGGTGGCCACAGGGGCATGTTCTTTCCAAATGCAAAGTTGGTTTTATATGTTGAAACATGAAGGGCTCTTATATTTTTCTTTTCTTAAATCAGCTAAAGTAATTTTGATTTTTTATTCCCTTCTTAAAATCTTAATATGCCAGGCCCCTTTATACTAGCTATGCAAATTATCTTTTTCAGTGTAGACAGAAATAAGGTATATAAATGCCATGCTCTCACTTCAGGTTTCCAGCAAACCCTTCAGGAGGATATTCCAGAGGGAAATTAAAGATGGGATTCTAAGAGAGGCTTTTGTTTTATTATTACATGTTTGCTCCAGTACTTGATACGTGAGAATGTTTACACTTTCTACCCTATCTTCTGTATCTGTTTGCAATAGAGGTACCTCTATCTCTGTTTTGCTCATCTCTTCTATAAAATATGAAATCCCTAATCTTTTTGGTTCACACAGGGAAGCCTTGCAATAACTGCAGTAATTTTGCTGGACATGTGTCTAGAAATCTTCAAACAAGAGAGTTCAAATTGGAACTGGCTTCCTTTCTTTGCATAAACAAGCTATTGCACAGACTAAGGAACTTGTGCAGCAGTTCTGGAGTGTGTTATTCAGGCCATGAACAGGTATTGTTTCCATATTTCAAAGGCAATACATGATCCAGACATGCCTACAAGAACCCCTGGTCTCAATTATTTGTAAATGTCCTGAACAACCCTCTCCAGTCATGGAAGGGGTTTAACTGCTATCACCATCCTCACAGGACTGTCCTTCCTTCCCCTCCTGTGTGCAGGTGTCTGTGTCTGCCCCAGCACTGCAGAGAGCAGCTGGCAGATTTGCCAGAGCCAGCTGGTGTGGGGCTGTGTGCCCTCCCCAACACGGGAGTTGTGGTGGCAGGTCAGACTCACCTGCAGCTCGATGGTCCTTCATGTTCTTCCAGCTCAGGCCATGCAGCATCCCTGACAGGGCCTGCTGGTCACTGCCAGCTCATGGAGCAAGTGGCATGTGTGGCAGAGAGATAAGATCCTCTAGTTAGATATTTTCTCCTGGTGTCCACTGCTCCAAGCAGCCTCTGCAGCTCTTTTTCAATGCAGCATTTTCACCAGGCAGCTTGGCCCCTGGGGCAGCCCCTGATGGGCACCCTGGCACCCAGGCTGCCAGGATTAGGCTCAGGCACCTGCGCTGTCCCTGCTGCTGTCCCCTGCTTTTCTTCCTTCTCCCTGCATCTTTGAAAGCACATTATGTTACCCCTTTCTCTGCTAATCCACCGAGGACATGATCACAGAGTTCAGAGCTCATATGTTACGTTTCTTATGCATATTGGCTCATTGTTAATTTAAGTGGCACATACTTTAATCTAATAGATGCTGTCTTTTAGTTAGGTAATTGCTGCAGGAGCTGTAAAGGGACGGTATCCTGTGAAATTTAATCTCTTTCTAGTGAGCTCATGTGGAAAAGAAATATCTAAAAAATCAAATTAACTTTACAACAAGGGGAATACAGACTCTATCTTTTCACTGATGGCACCACCCCCCTCCTTATCTCATAGTATTTCTTTACCTGTTTCTCTCTCTCATCACCACATACTTAAAATGAGTTATCTTGCTTTCACTACACCACTAGCTCATGAATTCAAACACTGAATGTGTACTGGGTGTGTTCTGCCAGTATGTGGTTGGGGAATACAGTGAGCAAAATGTACAAATCCTTCTGTGCCTGTAGCTGGGATCACCTCAATGCATCTGAATTAGGCTGCTGATAATTTGAACTTGTTTTAAAAAGCAGCTCTGCAGGAGCAGCTCACCTCACCCTTCTGTACTGCTGAATTCATGTGTGTATTGACAAGGATGAAGGCAACAAGGAAAACAGCCTTCAGCCAGGGAGGAGCTATCCTGTGGGGGTTTTTCCATCGTGGGATCTGGCAAATGCAATTCCATCTATCCTACAAAACCTTTTGTTACAGATTGCTGAGAGGTCTGGAAGGTCACAAGGGTCACTAGAGGTGTCCAAATAAGCAGACTGTGTTCTTCATTGCTCGAGGAAATGGGACTCTGGTGGACTCGAGATGAGGGGCTGTCTCTTTCTAGCACTGCTGTAGTAGATGTGGCATTAATTTAATAGTTTTGATGTTTACAAATTAGAAGCACAAGTTTGCATTTCCCACATGGCATCTTCAAAAATGCTCAGAAAAACTCAGTGTGTGTATCCCTTTCAGACACTGAATTATATTTTTGTCCTTGGACACCAGTCTGGGCATCTGGACTGTGATTATTGCTGGAAGTGGTGCAAGGAGGAGCACAGACAGGGCACTGCAGCCACATGCATTGAGAACTCTGCTGTGTTACGAATTATTGGTTCATACAGCATCTTTTGGGGGTAATTCTCCAATTTCCCATTCAGTAAATTTTCCATGGCTTGAAAGCCATTCAGCTGTTGCAGCACAGCAATGCTGGTGGGCAGCCACATGCAGACAGATCTGCAAAAGAATTTCACTGGGCAGCAGTTCCTTCTTTTTCCAACCAAATGGATTTAAAACTTTTGGTATGACAGGACAACTAGTGTCTCTTCTGCTGTGGTTATGTTGCAGTGAGTCCTTACTGGCCTCCTTTTCTGTCATGACCCAAAGACCACCCATACACTCAGCTCTCTTATTAGCTGCTGGAAGAAGTGGGGTTCACTTGCAGCTGCTCAGCATGATACTGATAAAAGGTTGGTGCATGTCTGAGAAGCCCTGGGTTACACTTGTCCTTGCCTCTCTTGCATGGCATTTTAGGCTTTGCAAAGCCCAGGGCTGAGAAAGGAAACAAAAGGGGGTTGTCTCTGGATCTTTGCAGTCACTCTGTGTACCTGCACTCAGCATCTGCTCTGATTTACCCTGTGCTGGCAATCGGCTCCTTCCCTGAGGGACCAGAGCATTTCCTGCTGCTCTGAGTGACTGGTCATGCCCATTAGACAGTGGCAGTGCTGTGAAGACCTGCTGCCTCACTTTGATGTGAGCATTATCCTTCTCCTAATACAAACATGTTATTGTGTCCTCTGAAATCCAGCTGTCTATACTCCAGAATCAGTGCAATGAATGCCTTCCATTTGAGGTGCAAATGAAGAGCTGGGCATTTCAAGTGCTGCTGCACTGTTACAGCAGATCCCTTACAAGTGTATCAAAACAAAAACTCTCTCCTGGGCCTTCCTCTGTGCTGGTAAGTGCAAAGTGACTCTGGTGGGTAGGTCCTTGGCTCAGTGCAGGACCAATTTCAGAGCAGTGTGTAGAGCAGGGTTTGCAGGTTTGTTGTGTATTTGCAGGTGAGCCCAGACCCTGCCCCAGCAGTGCTGCTGGGAGTGCAGCTCCCATGGCTTGGTTTCATCTGGGGATGCTCTGCCAGGTTTCTGGGCTCCCAGCAGCTACTGAGCATGCAGAGAGCTTCTCTGCAAAGCTGTGCATTGAGTCCAGCCCAGCCCAGCCCTGTCTGCTCGCTGTGCACATGATGTGAGGTCCCACTGGGCTCACAGGAGCACGTCCTGCCCACGGCTGCAGGGTCAGCCTGTGACTCTGCAGTTGGTCTGGGAGGGCTGCTCAGCTTCTGAACCTGAGCATCATGGGTGTGGTTACCCCTGTGGTTGTCTCACTCAGATTTGGTTATTAGTATTTTTGTTCCTTCTGTATGTTTCTCCCACATTAGTTCACATGACTACAGTGTCTTTTCTCAGATACTTGGAGACTGCTTAAAAAGGGAGGAAGGGAACATGATCCAGAGCTTTCAAGCAGCTCTGTGAAAAGGGTGGGATGTATTTTACTTTGGGGGTGAAGTATGGCCCAGGTAAGATTTTGCACCAAGGACCATTATATCTGAAGTTGACTTTTTAATTGATTTAGCTCCTCTGATCTGTACATTGCCAGACAAGAACCACGAGCCTTTGGCTGGAGCCCAGAGTGTAATGGAAAGTTCACTGAAACCCCATCAGCTCTTGTTAAACTTGAGTGGATTCCAGCCCAGCACACTTATTGTGAATAATTAAACACAGATAAGCAGGTGATGGATTTGAACCTCTATCTCTAGTGTTCATCTATATTTCAGTTAGGAAGAGGCCCATGAAATTCATGAGGGTTTTGGTGGTGGGATCTGGGGGGATTTTTTTGCCTCTTGTGATAAATAACTGCACCTGCAAACTCAGCATAGATGTTTTGGTAGCTCCCATTTATGAGCAGCATAAGCTGTTCCATTTAGCATTCAGGTCTCATAATTTACTTTTCAGTAATAAATTCTCCCATGTTTACTTGTGCTTTTCCCATTTTTTGGTAATATTTGTATTTGTTATCCTTTGCTTTCCATCACTAGTGCCGTAGTCGCAGTGAGTGCTATGGCAACAATATATTATCTGCAGTCTTGCCAGTGAGTAAGATATAGTGCAGAAATTAGTTCATTTGTCTCAAAATCTGATGTGCAGAGCTGAGCAAAGGACTTGGCTATCCAGAACCTCCTGCTATTTTCACAAGACCTGCCGTTCTGTTTCACATTGGCCATGACACTTAGAGATAAATTCTCTCCTGACTGTTTCCAGTGATGCCTTGTTAAACCTACAGGTGTTTCAGCACCTTGGAAAGTATTTTTAGATGTACAGTGATCTCCAAGCTATCTTTGGTAGTGACAAAAAATGGAAAATGAGCCTTTTTTTCCCTTCTGTTACTATTCCAGAAAGGTACTTTTCTGTGATTTCAGGATAGGAAAGAGCATATAAATGGAAAAGTCTTGCCCAGGCTGAGAAATGCAAGAAATGTGTTAGATTTGCAGTGCTAAGCACTAAAAGAACTCTGCCTGTCTGTGCTCTCTGGTGCAGGCTGGGCCATGCACAGCCTTCAGCGTGCTGGCTTGCACCTTCTCTGTCCTGCATACACACTGATGGAATGGTGGTATCTAGTTCCAAATTCTTCTACAGTGTGGGTGTTCAGAATCAGTCAGTTGATGGCCCTTTCATTTGGGGTCCATCCAGCTCATACAGAGCTAGATGAGGAGGACTTTTACCTCTGTGTCCCTGTCCCTCCTCCCCTGTATCCTCCCAGCCATCCTGCTGGTTGTGCCTTACAGGGCAGGGCAGCTTTTAAGCAGCCCAAGACCAGCTCCAGCTCCTGGGATTGCTGGCTCTTGGGTTGATGTTAGAAATGTTAAACTTTTGGTCAGATGATTAGAAATTGTTTACATGGATTTTACAATACCCACATGTTCTTAACAGTCAGGGCTTGGCCAGAAACTCTTGGAGAAGAATCAAACCAGGACAGGCTGCAGCAGACTTAAAGACCTTGTTTGAAAGTTTCCAGTGAAATTAGTGCTTGTGCTTAGTCAAATTGTATTTGCTTGTTGACCCCTCTTATTTAATTAGTTTGTACTTCACTGAGCTGCTTCTACTTGCATGCACTGAATCGGTTGTTTCATGTTACCCTTTTACCAGTGTAATGGTGGAAGAAGTTGATTTGAGATGCTTTCTTTTCTGTGTCATAACCCCATGCCTTGTGATTTGTGCAGAAATAAATTGTTTTGTTGCACACCAGTCATATATTGGAGGCTGAGGGAAGGAGGTGTGTTAATCTCAGATCAAATATTGGGAGCAGCTGAGCAGCAGCCAGTTAGACAATCCTTGGGGTCTTCTTATTAGGTGTGGATAAGTATCCAAGGCTTGGATGCTTGTCTGTACTCTTGAGGTTTCCACATCTTCTCTGTGCACTGAACAAGCAGCTTCCAGAAAGGGAAGGGTTGTAGCCTCCTGCTCCATGTTGTGCTCCTGTCTCTGACCTCCAGCCAGCCTGTGCTTGTTGTGCTCAAAGCAGAGTGTAAAATGAACCTCTGGCCTTGTTTAGCAGGTAAATCACAAGCAGGCCCATCCTCACATAACAGCTGAGCAGCAGGAGCCGCGTGCCCATCCCTGCCCAGTTCAGGAGGGGGTGGTGGGTGCCCAGAGTTGGGCTCCAGGGAGGCGAACACCAGGGCCACCAGTGTGGCCCCAACAGAGATGCTTTGAGATTTTCAGACTCAAAGGTGCTCCCTTCTCTGCCCTGCAGTGGAGAAGGTGGTCTCACAGGGGTTTGGTCTCATTTGCAAAGTGTGTGACTGGGGCAGTGGGGGAAGCCAGCTGGGTTTTGGTCACTCTGCAAGCCAGAGCCAGAGCCAAGACTAAAACCTGGTTCTTGAAATCCCAAACTCCATCCTCTATGGCCTGCTGCCTCTCTAAGCATGTGTAAGGTTTTAACGAAAACCACCAAATCTTAATTTAGAGCAGGATTCAAGAAATACATCCTATTCAATTGCTTAATTATAGGTGAACTATAATTACAAGACACAAACACGTCTTGCTACAAAGCACCAAGGAAAAAAGCAGAAAGGATTATTTGTTGTTTAATTTAGCAGAGGAAGGCAGCTGATCATGCTAAGTCTCTCTGACACCTACCAAGTTGTGTGATCCTATTTGTTAATCTTTTTAACTTTCTATTTTATTAGGATAGGGTTTCAAGAGCAAATAGGATAAATGAGATTAAATCTGTCACCCTGAATTACTCTCCTCTGAGTTATGAACAGAATCACTCTATGTCAGAGAAGCATAATTATGAGGGGAAATGCTGCCTGTGTAATTGTGTGCTTTGTTCAGAAGAGTTTGAGATCGTAATTACCTCTGTAATCACCGTGGTGGTGTGTGCTGGCTCTGAATTTCTGCAGTAAACAAAGACAAGGGAAGTTTCTCTCCTGAGCAGTTCTTCATGTAGCATGGCTGGTACCTTCATGTCTTTTGGTTCAAGTGAAGGATCCAAACTGACTTGGAATAGGAGACATATATATATATAAAATCGTTATTTTCACATCTATCTGGAATATTAGCACTGATTGTGCAGTGAGGATTAAACACTGGCCACAGGGACCAGAGAGTCTTCTGGGCTGTAAACATGCCAGGTGAGGATGTATAGCTTCTTACACAAAAAGCAAGTCATAGCACATCGGGTTCTAAGTTCCATCAATGTTCGGTGTCCAAGGAATGGTGGACCATTCCTTTGACCTCTGCAATGGCCATGATTCTGCAGGTGCTCCAGCAAACACCAAAGGTGCAGCTTTCTCTGACAGTACTGAAGCTGTAATAGAAAAGCTCTGGATTAGGAGTTGGGGTTTTTGCTCTGGGTTGTCAGTGCACATCAGAAATCTTGGGGCTTAGTTTTTTCCTCTCAGAAAAAAGTCTGGTGGTGCTCCATTGGGGGATTATACACTGCTCTTGCTCTACTTGATGGATCAGTGATGAAACAACCTGCTAGGCTTGGATTAGAATTTCTGTTATTTTGCCTAAAACTATGTGGGCCTTAGTGGACACAGACAAGGAGGATGCATCATTTTTGTGAATCCTAGTATCAATTTTGTTTTCTTTTTCAGACCTTTTTACAGTTACAAGCCAGGACTTGATCTCTGTTTTTGTTGGCCATTCTATCTTACAAATGAGTCCCCTTTTGTTCCATCTAATTTTATGTAATCTGTGATGCTGCATAAAGATTCTGGGAAGCAGAATTGGAAGGATTATGAGCTGACCTTGTGGCTAGTATGTACAGTGACTCACTCTATCCTTTATTTCAACTTCCGTGAAGTCTTTTCACATACACTATTTACCCATTAAATGAGCTGTTCAGTTTAGCTTATGGCTAAAGTTTTTCCTAATATTTTGATATATTTCTTGGGAACATGACAAAGTAAATCACAAATGAGAATGTTAACAAATGCTTACATTAATCATCTGAGACAGTCTCTCTCATTATAATCTTGTTGAGAGTAACTAGTTGTCTGTAAGAAAGGGTTTCCTGTCCTTTAGTTTGCCAACTTACGTGACTTTACTGCCAAGGAAATCTCTCTTCTGTGCTTGACAAGCAGTGGGTAACTTCATAATCTTTCTCTGTGTAGGCAGTTCCTTCAAGGGAAGAAATTAAGTCAGTCCATTACTGCACCTAATTTTACTATAATTTAGGGGGAAGAACCCTTCCCTGAGTGGAATTGATTCTATAACTGCTTACTTCAGGAGTTGTTTTGCTTTCCTCCAAAGGATGTGGCAGAAACTGTTGTTAGTGACAGTGCTTGGCAAGGTCACTGCAGCACATTTCCTGGCAAGTGAGAAACTTCTGCCTTGCTTTGGTTTTCAGTCACTGGCAGCTGCTCTGAGGCAAACTGAGCATGGCAGCAAGTCCATATGACCTTTCTTGCTTGTTGAAATTCCACCTCCTGGGAAATGGAAGGGTCTTAGGGTACCTCATGGTGTCAAGCTGTCTTCAGCTGATTTGTTTTTTCCTTCTCCCCTAGTCAGCCTCGAGGTTTGGCTCTGGCCACAGACATGTCTTGCTCTTGGCTTTACAGTTCATTTACCCTGGGTAGGACCTGTCTGTCTTTTCCTCACTCCAGGTCAGGCTGATGGAAGCAGACATGAGGAAAGGTCCTTATAAAAGCAGTTTGCAGCAGTTCAGTGTTAAAAGCCTGGCTGTGAAGAGGAGGGGAGAGCAAAACAATCTTTTCCTGTCTGCCCACAAAGAAATGGGAGAAGAAAATGTGGTGCCCTTCTAACAGTGGCCACAAGAGCATATTTAACAGTGTCCCTTCAAGGTCAATAACACCATTCTCAGCTGTTCAAAACAGCCTATCAGTAGCAAACCCAGTGTGAATTAGATTTGGAAGAAGGCTGCTTGTTTGTTGTTGTTTTTGCCTTCTTTCCACAGACTTCAGCCTGGCAGACAACCAGGTTCAGCCGTGGATGTAATTCAGGCAGAGTACAATCCGGACTGTGTGGGCCAGTGCAGGATTTGTGCCAAAGGCAGCAAGGCTTTGGTGCTGAGTGGCTGCTCTGCAGCTTTGGAGGAGCCCCTGGCTGTCAGGACAGGTGGAAATCTAAGGAGCAACTCAGTCAGGGGTCTTTTTTCAAAGACATACTTGGTCCCACATTATTCCTTATTTATACTTGCAAGATTCATAAGACTGATCAGATTTTTTCCTTCAGCGATCCTGGAATGCCCAACCTCCTCCTTTGGACAGGAGACGTGGGTTTGGGCTGGTGCTGGGAGAGGCTGGGCATGGCTCAGGGAATGCACTCTGCTTTGTGTTGGGTGAAGCTGTCTGTAAGGCAGGCTCTTTGCTGCCTCACTCCTGCCCTTCCCTGCTGGTGGGAATTCTTCTTTCTTTGCAGTTAGAACAATTTTCCTATAACAAACAGCCATTTCCTCATACTCTTTCCAAAGGCTCCTATTTTTTTCTCCTTTATCCTTTATCTTCAGTTCCTCTCAGTTACACTCACTGGGTGAGCAACAGGTCTTTCTGGTGTTTCTGAAAATTGCTCATGTGTGAGATGCCATCCTCTTCCATTTTGATATTGCATTTTTATATTCTGCTTGGTCTGGCAAAACTTTCCCCCAAGGAAAGGTTCTGTAGTGTGGGTTCTGAGTGTTGAAAACCAGTCATGGCAACTTAGTGAGAAGTGAGTGTGATTCTCTTTGTCCCTGCTTTGGGGATCAGGGGTTTGAATCCTATTCTGCTTTACACCAGTGAAAATGGAAAGTAGCACCAACTGCAGCGAGGCTGTAAAGAAGGTGACAGAAATGCAACAATGCGATGAGGCTTTACACAGGGCAGCAAAACGCCAGGTTGCAAATAAGGCAATAGGGTGGCAAAGCTCTGTGAGCCCTGTGAACAATGGGTGCTTTCTGTGCTCTGGAACAAAGCAGCTTTACAGAGGGTGTTGCAGTGGTCACTGAAACTGGCTCTGTGGAAATTTCTGTTGGAGTGCAAATTCAGCCTTGCTGCATGGCTGGTGGGGAGGGCACGAGAGGACTTCTCTCTGTGATGATGGTGAATGGGAAGAACAACGTGTTACAGCCGAAAGAGCCCTTACCCAAACCTTTTCTTGTCCACAGGTGCCCCTGGTTGACAAAAGCTATCTCCCCAGCCATCCCAGTATACAATGGGCTCGTGTTCTTGTTTGTACTGGCAAACTTCAGCATGGCAACTTTCATGGACCCTGGAGTTTTCCCACGAGGTAACAGAGAATGGGACTGTTGTGTGTGTGGGGGGGTGGGTTTGAAAATCCAAGCCAAAGGAGGTGCCAGGTATCCAAACACATTAGTTGCTAACTAATCTCCCTTTGTTTATCTTGTATTCTTTCTTGTAGACTTTATCTGTTATACTCAGCTGGCAGTAGAGGTGGCAGTGAAGTGCTGGGTACTCTCCAACTCTGTTCTGAGCTCGGAGGTGTCAGTTGTCCTTGCACTTGCTCAGACTGGCAGTCGAGGGCACGGGGTTGCATCGGATGGTTCTCCTTGAATAGCTCTCCTGAGTGATGTGATTTTGATTGCTATCCCCTGTGTCATGCTGGCACAGTGGATTTAAGTCACTGTCTCCACAATAGGTAGCAGAGCATGGCAGAAGGGAGAGGCTAAACGTTCCGAAACAGTTTCATCAAAGCAGACTTTCCAGAATACCTTAAAAGAAATACAAAAGCACTGAGCGCTAAAAAAGATAATGATTAGGGCTTGCCTTACAGAGTCTAAAAATGCATACATTTAGAAATATATTCCTGCTTAAATTAGTACTGATTCACAGCTGATTAAATAGGATAAGGATCACTCAGTTTTTGTACTGGAAACCACAGTGCAGCTATCTCTTTTAACACATCCTAATGAGAGAATTATCACCTCATTTTATCTGTCTTCCAATAATTATTCACATGCACTTTGCAGCAGAGACTGCTCTAGGCAGTCTGTCTAAACCAATGGATCTGTGCTGTCTGCAAGCTGTGCTTTTTCACCTTTATTCACTGAATTCAGTATCTATTTTGAATTGCTACCTGACAAGAACAAGGTACCTGTCCTGCTGGCTTCCCTGAATAGCAAGTGCCAAGTTTCACCAGGTAGCAGGATCGAATGATAAGCATCTGTCTGCCGTGCCATTCAGCTGAAGCTTCTGAACTCCTGGTTAAGTGTTGCAGCACTCCAGTTAAGCAAATACTTGTATGTGAAGGCGAACTCATGCCAAGGCAAGATCCAGTCACTTGTGCAAGATAAACTTGCTCAGTGTATGGGTGCTTAAAGGTACAAATGCTAGTGAATTGCAAAAAAACTTAAGCACATAGAGCTTAAGGAGTTTCCTGGACTTTTTAGTTTCTTTATCTCAGCAGAGCTGGCAGTGGTGAATTAAACATGCTTGGGATTGAGGTTGTTGAATGCATCAGTGCTCTCTGCCTTTGGAAGGAGGAAAGATCAAATGAAGTTGTTCAGTTTTGAAAATCTCAGTCTGAGAATCCAGTATCTTTGTGCAGGGCAGTTCCTCAGAGCAGAGCCTGCAGTGAACATCACCATGCCCTGGGAGTGATCAGTACTGAGTGTGTTGTCAGTTCAGACCTTCCTTTGCACTTCTCTAACTCCATTTTAGAAACAAGTTCTTCATTTTGGACTCTACATTTAAAGAAGAAACACAGAGAGAGATGAAACAGAAGCTCCCTCATCACCTTGCCTCCCTTTATACAAGGGAGCCAGGAGCAAAACAGGAAGAGGAGGAATTCTTACAGCTCATCAATGTTCTGTCTCTTCATCTGTGGCCTTGGCCTTGTATCTCTCTGCTGTGCCTGTGCCTGGTCTGGAAGATGCTGGAAACAAGGGGAGAGGGGAAAGGACAAGAAAAGGGGTGGATTCATCCTGGAAGAAAGTGATGGAGTAGGAGTTTAGATGTGTGAAGGAAGCAAACAGACAAGGAAAAAGATGGAAAAGACTATAAATACCAGTGCTGGAAAGCAAGAGGAGAAGATGTTATTTCAGATCACAAGTGTGCATGTGAAAAAACTTGTCACCACCCCCCACCGCCCGCAGGGCTGCCAGTGCAGGGAGTTCAGAAATTGTAGGAGTCATTTGAAAATGAATATACAGTCAGTCTATTTGCTTTCTGTTACTGAAATCAGGGTTAGTCTTCTTGGTTTTCAAGCTTGTTAGCACATTCCTGATAGAATGGCATTTACTTCAAAAGTAAAACAACAAGTAAGCAATACATAAGCTGAGATTCTAATGAAATCACACAATTCCTTTAAGGAAGCCACCAAAAATCCTAAGATACGTTATAAAAGTGTGAGACTTGGCTGCTCTGTGTCAGTGGAGCAGAGTATGAGAATCTGTGTAGTAAAAGACATTACTTTGTCAATGTCTTCTGCTCAGGTCACTGGAAACAAGCACATTTCTAGCTATATCATATGAGCTTACAGGTTCTCTGGCTGATAGAACTTGGGCTGTGGAAACCCAGGTTCTTGAAGAGGGCCTCGATCAAACTCCAAAATTGATGACTCACTTTTGCATATTTTTTTAATTTAGTGGCTCTCTGAATGTTTCTGGTATGAATGAGAGTTGGCTCTGTATGAGTAAATTGCTGGTGATACACAAGAATGAGCGAGAAGGAAAGTAAGTGTTAAGTTACTGAAACTGGGGCTGCCCTGAAAAATCTGATTTACAGTCTAGGTCGAGACTGTAATGTCTCAATGTTTGCTGCTGACTAATTAAACCAACTACAAACTGGCTTTCAGGTTTTTTTATGTGAATCTGTTTTATACAGACTCTTGAATTGTGTGAATTCTGCAAGAGCAATGTGTTTAAATGCATGTAGGTATATATAATGTACAGACTTTTTGTCTGCATAGTCAGATTTTTTACAAGAGCTTAAATGGTTTGACTGTTCCAGTGTCTTGTTTTCATCTGCCCACATGTATTACACAGCATGGGTAGGTTTATAATGGTATTGAAGAACCTACAGACTGTATTTATAGAAGTGCCTGAGGGATTTAGAGTCTAGCTCTCTCTGAGTCCCACTGACTAGTTATGAAGGAAAATTATAGGGAATGGTGCCAGTACAGCACTCTGCTTCCACACAAACGTTAATCCAGAGAATACTCTTGCAAGATAAATACTGTAGCTGAGCCAGATCCCAAGCTCATCTAAGGGAAGGGAGAAATTCCCTCAGAAGTCAGTGGAAATTGGATCCTGATAACACATCTAGAGAAGATTTAATATAGAACTGAGTGACAGTAATTGATGCCCCTCTGGGACAATATTATCAAATTCCACCTAATTTGGAGCCAGTCAACCAATGCCAGCTGCACTATAATGTTTAACCAGGTGTTAAATAGATGTGAACTTCTTAGATTTTCTCTGTCAAGAGGAAACAAATAAAAATCACAGGAATCTAAAATGAAAGATGAACTTTCATGAACATCATTCTCATATTTTTTCTTTTCTTCCCCATATATATTCATCTATTACAGACTGGCTTTTATTTTGTGCATTTATTTTTAAATGGACTCTTTTCTTAAACAGGGCAGCACTTAGCTGAGATGATAAACCACCTGCCCTCTGCATTGTCCCTAATGAGGTGACTGTGATAGTGTCATCCTCATCTTACTAATGGCAGAGAGGCTAAATGACTAGCTCAAGGCCACAGGGTGAGAAAATTAGAATACAGGACTTCCTGAGTCCCAGTGCTGTGCTCAGATCTCAGGCTGTGCTGCCTTTGAGAGAGGTGAGATCCTCCCAGTTCCATACTGTGCCTAAAGCCAGAGTGTTCTGGGTGTGCAGCACAGAGGTCAGCAGGGGCCATGCTGCACAGCAGTAAGCACTGATGCAAGGACTTGTCATGGGCACTTGTCTGTCTTAGTGTGGCCTCAGACTCCCTGGAGCAACAGGTCTTTGGGATAATTGAGGGTCATCTGGCTTGATTCTGGGGGTTTGAGCTAGCACAGCCTTCTAGTATTTGTCTATGTAATTTAGTTCATTTTATGTGCTGATGAGCTAGCACGTAGGCTAGCACTGAATTCATTCTACATGCAGCAGAACTTCTCACAACCAGGGCTTGGGTTATTTCTGTCCCCTCCTTGACTCTATGCTGCAACTCATCTTACTCATTCAGGTTATAAATGCTGGCTAAGATAGGACTCAAACACCTCTCTCTGTGCAGAGACTGGTGGTAAGGCTGCACAGCACCCCATGGGAGGTGCTGAAATGAGCCCTGACCGCTGAAGTGATGTGACAGCCCATCACTTCCACCACTCTGCTATTTCTCTGACAGGCCCAAGAGCATGTGCAGTGCCCCTGTATCCAAGGGACTACCAGGATTAGCTCTTTTCTCTCTGTTATTGCCACTAACTTCTAGTTTTGCATTGAGCAGCAGATGAAGATGAAGATAAAGACGACGACTTCCGAGCGCCGCTGTACAAGAACGTGGAGATCAAAGGGATCCAAGTACGGATGAAGTGGTGTGCCACCTGCCACTTCTACCGCCCGCCCCGCTGCTCCCACTGCAGCGTCTGCGACAACTGCGTGGAGGTAACACTCCTGCCCACCGTGGGATGGGCTCTTGCAGGTGCTCCCCCCAGTACTGCAGCTCTTGGGAGTTCACAGTTGTAGCCTTGTTGGTGGACTCCTCCCAGGGAGAGCCATTTGAAACACGGCCCTCAGTTATGCGTGTTACATACACAGTAATGCTTGATGTCAGCTTTGGTGCCAGTGATAAGTAGAAGAAAAATTTAAAATGCTGGCTCTGTCTCCCTTGAGGTACCTAAGGACTGTGAAAGTACAAAAAGGGGTGAATGAGAGAGTCGATTCAGAGGCAGAGTTCAGCAGAGCAGGAAATTCAGGGTGAACTTGTAACTTGTCATGTGTGACCTTAGGGCTCATCATTTAATTTGGAAGAAACTGGTGCCTAGATTAGTGGACACAGAAGCAAGAATGGTGTGTGAGCTTTAGGAAAACCAAACTTGGAATTCAGCAGCTGGTTCTCCAGTCAGTGGAAGGAGCCCATGTTTGTTCAAAGGAGCCCATGTTTGTTCAACACCCCAGCTCAGAGCGTGAACTCAGTCATGTTTCTAATGTTGGTTGCTCTGAATGATGGGACTTTCAGGATTCTTCATACCCTTAAGGTCTTGGTGAGTCACAGGGATTTTTAAAAAATAACCCTTAAACAGCAAGATGTGCTTTTGGGCTACAAACATCTCCCAGACATGTGAGTACAGGGCACTGTATTCACTGCAGGGTATTGCCAGGGGACACTTCTTATTGCTGAGCTAAAAATTCCACTTCTTAAGGATCATTTCTCCTGCAAGGCCTATTTTTTTTTCAATAGGAAGATGAAATCTTTAATATGTCTAAAATATATTCAGCTGCACCATTAAAATGAAAAGAATTGCTGATCAGAGAGGGAAAAATACCAGAGTCAGCTGGAATGCTGTATACACTACCTTTGTCCTAATCCTCTTTGCCATAAGCAAGGGAATAGTCCCAAAGAAAGCAGCACAGTTACATGTGAGAGAAAGGCTGCTTGGATTTATCTTGTGTCAGTCATTTTCCCCTTCAGGGCAATATATATCTAAGTTATAATTATCTGGAAGCAGTGCTGGGCCTGGTAACCATCAATAAATAGGACAAGGTTGTCCTGTTTTGGAAGGCTTTAGAAGGATGTGGGAGTTCAGAAGCCTGAGAATAAGGGCTGCCAAGGTCCCTGGGTAGAGGGGAATAGCCACAGCTATTCACAAGTTGTGACACATAATTTGTTTAGACTGCTGTGTATTGTTGAATAGAGCTGGACTTTTTGTAGAAAACCTGAATCATATATTCCTAGTTTTAAAACATAAATGTTTTCACAAATTCTAGATCCTGAGGATTGTTTAGATGGTGGTAAATTCTCTGTTGTCCCATGGAATTTCTCTCTTCCGCCTTCCCCCGTGGCTCAGCATAAAAATTCATTTTCAACAAATGAAGTTGTCTCAGAAAAAGATTGCTCAAAACTCAGTGGTATAAACACTGGAAGGTTCATGCTGCCATAAAGCCTCCATGGGAGTCAGTTCTGCAGCAGAAATGAATATGGGAGAGAATCCAAAAGGAACCTGCATAACATAGCAGAAGGCAAGGTGACTGGCTAACTCTCCAGAAGTTATTGATAGGTCAGTTGAACATTCCCTGCTATTCTGGGGCACAAGTAAGAAGCTCTGCTTGCAATTAAATTATGACTGCTATGGAGGAATGTAGGCAAAAAGCATTAATGACTTCTGAATCGATAAATCATGGCCTTAAACAGCATGTTTTATTGATTCTTGTGATGCTTATTTCCCACTCACCTGTCTATTTTAGGCCAGCATTGAGACAGTAATAGGAGAGACTCTGCTGATGTTCCATGTGGAACCCACTCAGGGCTGTAATTCCCATGTTTTCACTTTCAGCCCAGAATGATAATAAAAATTCGTTTCCCAAATATAAAACTTCTGAACTAATGTGATAAAAATGCATAAACAACAAAAGCAGACAACATTTGCAGAAATAAAACCAGTTAAAGCCTAAGGCCTGCTGTTACCAGAGGGACCCAAAAATGGATCTGTGACAAAATTTTTGTTTTCTTTACTGAAATGTTTGCAGTAGGTACTTACATAGTTTCATAATCCATAGGTATTTTGGGCTACATACAACCAGATTTGCATAATAGACAGATGTTTTGTCAGCATTTCAGATATAGCCTGAAATGATCTTTATTAAATGGCCCCTGTCATTTTCTCATGTGCTTTGAGAAAGCTCTAATCCATTTTCTTGTATTTTGTAAATTTTTGGTAAATACATTGTGCAAAATTTAGAAATATAAACCCCCCTTTGTCACTATTGTGCATTGTTTAAAAATAGCATTGCCACAATAAACATTTTGTTTGCTGATGTAATGAGTATGTAATATCTGTTCTGAAGAACACAGAGATAAGAAGGGTTTATTTCTTGCACCTGGTCTTGTCTTCATGTAAACAGTAATCCCATTGGAGACAGTGGATTTACATGCTTGCAAAACTGTGTAAAGGCCCTTGAAAGGTGTCTGTGACTTGCCCTTGTTATTAAATCTTATGTTAAAAAGGATCTGACTTTATGAGGGACTTTGGACTTTTGACTGAGACAAACAGTTAAATTTGGGTTCATAACTATTAATGAACCTGTGCAGAACTTTGCCTGTGTCTGATCCAGCTGTTGCTTTTGTTGTGGATCTGCTTGGTAAGAGAGTAACTTGTGTGATGTCCGTTGTTTAAAGTGGATTCATTCATGTATAAATACCGAAATGTGGGACAGGGAGTTCTGCAGCAGAACTGCATCTTCAAACCATTCTAGGTTACAATAACTTCATTGTAATTGACTCATGCTAAGGATGATAAAAAATTAGGGCTTCTGCTGCTAGCAGATAAGTGGACTGTCCTTTTTTTATACATATCCTCTCTTCAAACCCTATAAACACTAAAGTACCTCTCCATCCATAGATAACAACTTGGTCCTAAAAAGAGTCTTACAATGACAGACAGTCAAGCATTTTGTAAAGCTGCAGAACTAGTCTGATGTAATTTTACATGACAATGGTTCAGATTCCTCTCTAAGACAATGTATTTTCTTTCACTGTTTGGATATTTTTCCCTATGTCTCCCTTTCTTTACAAGGATTTTGACCATCACTGCCCATGGGTCAACAATTGCATAGGACGGAGGAACTACCGCTATTTTTTTCTCTTCTTGCTGTCCCTAAGTACACACATGGTGGGAGTGTTCACCTTCGGGCTCATCTTCGTGCTGAACCACATGGAGAGGCTGGGAGCAGCCCACACTACCATTACGTATCCTTCCTTTTGGTCTTTCAAGACTTGGGATGGCTGAGGAAAATGTGAAAGAAAAGATGTGAATATTTGTCCTCCTGGAGCTGGTGGAGCCTCTCCTGATCCCCCACTGCTTCTCCTGTAAATGCTCAGTGCAGGTTTTCCTCTGTCCCCATTGTACCTGTGTAAATGGTCTGTACTCCAAAGGCTGTAGCTGACCTTTCATCAGGTGTGACTCAAAACTTCTGCGTGCTATTTACTGTCCTTAGAACCCTGTGTTTTAGAGCAGAGTTTGCTCTGAAGCAGCCCCCTGCCTGCTGGTGCAGCCCTGAGGGGTCTCACTGCTCTTACCAGAGCAGTGCAGAACATTCTTTACAAGATTGTTGGAGCCAGAGTCAATGAGTTCCCATTACCTTTGAACCATCTCAAGGGTAAGGACCCAGACCAGGATCAGATGGACTTCACTTTGAGATAAAATGTAGTTAGACCTTGCTAAAGGTGAGGGACACAATGCTGCACTCACGAGACCCCACCTGGAGTGCTGCGTTCAGCTCTGGAGGCACCAACATACAAGGACATGGACCTGCTGGAGCAAGTTTGGAGGAGGCCTCTAGGATGTTTGGAGAGCTGGAGCACCTCTGCTATGGAGACCAGCTGAGGGAGTTGGTGTTGTCCAGCCTGGGGAAGAGAAGACCCTAGGGAGACCTTAGAGACTCTTTCAGTACTCAAAGGGGCCATAGGAGAGCTGGAGAGGGACTTTGGTCAAGGGCCTGGAGTGACAGGACAAGGGGGAATGGCTTTAAACTTAAGGAGAGCAGGCATAGGTTAGATAGGAGGAGGCAATTCTTCACTGTGAGGGTGATAAGCCAGAGAAGCTGTGGCTGCCCCATCCCTAGAAGTGTTCAAGGTCAGGTTGGATGAGGCATGCAGCAGTCTGGTCTAGTGGAAGGTGTCCTTCTCCATGGCAGGGAGTGGAACAAGATAATCTTTAATGTCCCTTCCAACCAAAACCATTCTATGACTCTATGACACTCTAAGATTTTTTTTCTCCTTTTCCTCTGTCTTTCATAGCCTCTTTTTCCCTTCACTCATCCCAGTTTCTTTAACTCTTGGATGCAGAATGGCTGTCATGTGTGTGGCTGGGTTATTCTTCATTCCAGTCATTGGTCTCACTGGCTTCCACATTGTTCTAGTGGCCCGAGGGCGCACAACCAACGAGCAGGTAAGAAGCGACCCTTCCTCTGTGTTTGTTGCTGAGGGGTTGGGTTGGGAAGGAAAGTCAGCAAGTCAGCTTGGGTAAAGCAAAAAATAATCCAGATCTTAGCAGTAGCACTCTTACTGGAGCTTTTGTGAAGATCTAGCAAGATTGCCTATTTTTTTATTTTCAGAATTTTGTTTAATGCACTACAGGCAAAGATTTCCCCTTTCTAGCCACAGAGGATCATCCCAGGCTTATTTATCATTTAAAATCTACTCATGGCCTTGAAATAGGTTTTATGTGATGAGTAGCATCAACCCCAGAAGTTCAAACTTTATGAGTCAGGCTGAACAATCCATGAGATTGAGTGAAAGAAAGAAAGGAAAAGATTAAATCATGCCTTTTCCCTGTCTCCTGGTATTTTGAACTCCTCCAGCAAGCCCACACTGCACATAATAAGGTCTGAGTTGGCTCTTTGTCTCGCTCTTTGTCTCTCTCTTGTTCTCATGTGTATGAGCACACACAGACAGTGCTATTGGCCACAGCTTGTTTTGCTTTTCCAAACCAAGTGCCAACATCCCATCCTGTGCCAAAAAGCCTGTAAAATTTTAGTTCCCCTGCAGTTACTCAAATGTACATAATCCACAGCCCCTGTGTGGGTGAGCCAGATCCATGTGCACATCGAGAACATGGTGTGGGTGACAGAGATATAGTCATGGCATCAGTGGCATGTCCCTGCCATTCCTGAGGGACAGTGGGCACTCTTGGCACTGGGACAGCCACTGCCAGCCAGCTGCACACAGCGTTTTCAGCCACATTCCCAAGGCTGATGAACTGTGTGCATTCTGGCACTTTACCCTTTCACAGCTCCAGCTCCAAAGCACCTCTCACGTCTGGACTTTTTTCACCTTTTTTCCCCCCATGATACTTCTTTTCCCTTATGGTTTGTTTCTGTTTCAGATGCATTCTTGCTGCCCTTGCACCCATGGGTGCTCTCCAGCCCACACTGAGCTGTTCTGGCTGTCCTGGGGGCTGGTGGCTTCATGCCTATGGAAATGTATGGCTGCCATTGAAGACATCTGTCTGAGGCCAGGCCTTCCTAAACTGAGATGACATTGTCTCCTATCCCACAAGAGACAATAAAAACTCTTATCCAGAATAGTGTGGGAGGTTTACATAAGCAAGGAGTCTGAGGTCATCCTGAGCTGTTGCCTAACATGGCCTTGGAACAAAGCAGGCTTCCATAGCTGTCATCTTCAAATGCTTTTCTCTGTCCTGCTCAGAATCACCTGCTCTTCATTTAAAGATTGATTTTGGCCAAGTATCAGGCTTGATGGTGCTTACAATAGTAGCATGACACTCAGGGCATTTTGGTCTCATAGCCCAAATCATGGTTTGCCTTAGGCTTGTCTTTGTGCAATGATATAAACTGTCCATGAAGATTTTAGGCTGAGGAAGGAGAAAAAGTTTAACTTCAAAAAAAGTAAAATTTAACTTCTTATGTTTGTGGCTGCACTAACATTTGTGAAGGTTAGGAATCTCTCATTTCATTTGATTGAAATAACTGTTAGAAAATGTATCCTAGCTTGGAATGGTTTCCCAAGCTACCAAACCACTTGAGATTTAATTCATCTTCCCATGCCCTTCTGAAAATTAGGTGTAATCTGGTCTTAATTTCTGTTAAATGGTGTGTAGTGGCTGTCTGTAACTGGAGGATGTATGTTCCCTGCCTTCAGGTCCCTTTCAAAGGACACATATCTAAGTAACTAGAGCACCAGACCAGGAGTGATGGATAGATGTGCTCCTGCCTTTACCACTGTTCTAGAATATTCACTTTTTTCCTGCAGTCTCAGTGTTGATTCTCTTTTCTTACTCTGGTGGTTATCTGCTCTCCAGTTGCAATATGCTCAGTCTCCTTGTCATCTTTTCCCAGTACATTTTATAGGCCAGTGGTACAGACATTTTGGGGGTTTTGCTGCAAATTTTGGGTATTTGCTCATTCCAGAATTTTTAAGTTCTGAGCAGTCATAGTGGGCAGGCTGTGATTTCAAAGTGCATAGTGACTGAGTTTAGATGTTTGTGAGCTTTCTGAATGCCTTTGAAATTCTTTTATGAAACCAAAATAACCCATAACCCAACGTCTGCTTATATCCTGGTATTTTTAGTTTCTGAATACAGTAAATAAATATCCTTCCTTCTGAGATTGCTTTCTATCAGTGGATTTCAAACTACTTTAGAAACCAAATTGATATAATTAGTACTGTAATCTGTGAGTTAGAGAAATTTTATTTTCATATTGTGTTTGAGAAAATGGGCACAGAGAGATGAAGTGCTTTGCCAGCATCTGGCACAATTCAGCTGAAGCCCAGGATTGAATGCAGATGTGCCAAACAGCCCAGGCCCATGTTTTAGTCATCAGGTTACTCTTCCAACTCTCAGAACTTCCAACATGTCTCTCTTGGCCTTTTAAAGCGTTTTATGTTATATCAACAAGGCCAGCATAATATATTGCAAAATCATTTAATTGTTGTTATTTTATGTGTGAGTAATTAAAGTGTTTCTGGTACTCTGTAAACTTGTTGCTAGATCAGAACTATGAGCTGATTAAAATGCCTTACTTGCAAACAGCAACAGTAATGCTTTTAGTGGCAACCACTATTAATCTCCCTGGCTTTATTGGTATTTATCCCCATATGGTTACTTTCAAGTATCTGTCTGTGGAGAACAAACTCTTTATAATGCTCATGAAGACTTGAATGGATCCCGCCAGGCTAATGAGGCTTGGCTTTTATTAAACTTGCTCATTTCCAAGCAAACATTGCAATCACCCGGGAGTTCCTGGCACCCTCCTGCATAAGGCAGTGGTTTGTACTGATTGCTGTTAGGGATGGGATCTGCTGGAGAGGAAACATTGCTCCATCCAGCATTACAAACGTTGATTTGACATTCCTGTTGGTTTGGAGAGGACTTGCAAAGGCAGAGGAGTGGAAGTGGAATGAGAGGGGCCGAAACAGGATGTCTGGCTGAGAACTGGCACAAATCCAACATAGGAGCATCATGGAGAGGTGAATGTGTCCACTTTGAAACCCAGTCACATTGAGCACAGTCTCCTTTAGGGAAGGATCTTTAGTTGAGTGCCTCCTGGCTGGAATTAGCTGACAGAGGTGGTGTCTTAGAGCTGAGAGAGGAAGTGCAGCATTCAAAGAAAAATGATCTGTTTGGGAAGGACAGAAGGGTCAGAGCAAGGCAGACTTGTTCTTGGCTTTCTGAGGGTAGGATGAGGATTTTTATACAACCAGAGGTTTGAGAACTGTCCTGAATATATTTCCAGGTGACAGGTAAATTCCGCGGGGGAGTGAATCCTTTTACCCGAGGATGCTGTGGAAATGTGGAACATGTGCTCTGCAGCCCCTTGGCTCCCAGGTAAGAGAAATGCTTAACCCTTATACCAGAAATATTTCTTTGGAGTGAGCATGTCAAATTGTGTCAAGAGATGATACCCTTGTCTTCAACAACTTGTAAGGTACAACAAGGTAAGTTTCCATATGTTGCCATACTCCCCACACGACTTCTTACACTGTACAGCCCAAGTCCAGTCTGCTGGAGAAAAGGAAGGAAGCCAAAAATCAGCCATTCTTAAGATTTAAATCTAATTTAACGCTGCTGTGGTTTTCCATCTCACTGGCACTTTCATTATCATAAAACAGATTATCAATGAGGTCTACATCATGGAACTTGGGATTTTATTTATGGCTTTCTATTTTGGGGGAAATGGATTTATTATCGTTTCACATTTTGAAATCAGGATCTTAATGCAGTAGATCAGATGGACTATAAATATCCTAGGTGCTGAGCTGTCCAGCTTGCAAACATGTTAATAATCTTACTACAAGACTTATTTGAGCCTTTTCAGCCTGTTGAGCAATTCCAGACTGACACTATTATCAGCCTTTTCCCCCCACTTTGTTATGCAACAGGTAAGTCCTAAAGGACTCTCACATGTGTTAATGTAAAGACACTGGAGTAGCTGCTTCTCAAACTTATCAAAATGAGAAAGTCAGGTCAAGACACATTAGAAGAGCCAGATATTAGAAGCTGTGAGACACTCCTGTTAACTGAGGGGTGTCAGTACCACCATCATGGCTGTTCACAGAATTGCAGCAAGCAGAACTTTCATGTTTTGTGAAAACCTGTTCTGATTGTCCTGTATATTGAAAGTCACTGAGCCATCACTACTAGAATGTCCTGTTCACTACAAAAAAACAGAGAAAGCTGGTGTGTGTGTTGGTATTTAGGCAATGTACACCCACTGGCCAGTTGCACTTACAGAATTCTATTCGACTGGAACAAAATTAAAGTCAGCCATTTCCCTTTAGATTGTTGCTTCCTGTAGACCTGTCTGTCTCTTTCACCTCCATTTATTTGAACACTAAACATGCCTCAGAATCAAGTCATGGTGTGGTAAGTTAGAACTGGCAGCACATCATCTTCTCCATGGTAACTCTCCATGTGCTGGGTCTTATTCCCCCAGTCACTGCCTTCCACTGCAGGGCAGCTGTTCCATGTTAACTGGGTAAACTCCAGTCAGTCACTTCTGTTGCTGATAGGTCTCTCTTGCTCTCTTCATGCTCTTGTCCATCAGTGCTTCAAAAATTGCTTTTTTTAATGCATCCTCTCCTTTTGCTCACGAAAAAGAAACCCCATTGATCTTTTTACTGCTGTTTAATTATTACATCCGTTGAAATAAGTGGAGGTTGCTTACCTGGGTTCTGACACATTCCTAAATCACAGCCTGGAAGCAGGAAGATTTTATTGTCTCTGAGCCTTGTCCTTAGGTTATTGTTTATTTTAATGGTGACTGTTGCACAATTAATCAGGTATGTAGTTGAGCCCAAGAAGAAGCAAGCTGTGAGTGTGAAGCCTCCTTTCCTCAGACCTGATTTATCGGAGCGACAGATCACCGTGAAGATCAGCGACAACGGGATCCAAGCCAACCTGAACCGCAGCAAGGTAAGGCAGTGCTGGCAGGGCAGGGACTGAGCATCCTCCAGCCTGGGAGTGAGTCTGTCGTTGACAAAGCTCTTCGAGATGATGATGCATTTCTTGGAGAAAATGACAGAGGTTGAGTCCCTGTCATACACTTCACCCTCTGACAGTAACCCAGGTTCAGAAGCAGCAGCTCTTGATTCAGGAACAGCTGGTAACAAGCAGCTCTAGAATGGAGTGTCTCTGGGCTTCTTTTAGCAGAGGTGACTGTTCTTTGCAACAGTTGTTTTCTGTCCCAAGAGTTGTCACATCTTGGTGTTCAAATTAATTTTATTGAAGCCCCTGTACCCCCAGGTCAGCTCTTCTGCTTCAAAGAATGTTCTGGGCTTCCAGGCTGCAGGAACACTTGCAGTCCAGTGAAATCAATATTGACTCTGAAGCTGAGTTCTCTTATCTCCTCTTCTGCTGGCATGAAATAGAGAGGACTTGTTTAGTCCTGTAAAAAGCAGTGGATTCACAAGAAGCCAACTTGCAAGATTTTTGTGGATAGTTAATTCTTACAGTCTTTGGATAGGTGCTTGCTGAGAGCTACCTGGAAAGTTGCTGAAAAATGCTAGAAAGCACCGTTGTCTTCTACCACATAGTGTGATGATAATGGTATTTAGCATGCCAAGCAGACCAGGATAGTGCAGCTGAAATTATGCTGGCTTGTTATGACATTGCTGATTTTTCATGTGACAGTCCTTGTCTGCAGTGGATGCTAAATCTTGCTTGTCATTATAAGTATAGGTAGTTCTTGTTCTATGATACACTCTGAACACATGCTGTAATGTAACCAAGTTTCATGCAGTGATTAATTTTGGGTTTTTTATCATTTTCAGTCTAAAATTAGCCTGGAAGGTCTGGAGGATAAAAGTATGGAGGTCCAACCACCGCTCCCACCCAAAGGAGATCCGAGCAAGTACTCTGAGCTAAAAGGGCAGCTGGGTGCCAGCGAAGGTATAGTTGCATGATCAGTGTTTGATTTTTATTAATAAGAAAATATTTCAACCTCTTTAAAGGGCTTTTGGTATTCTTTCAATCTGGTTGAAGGAGTTTTTCTGTTTATAGGAGTTCCAAGCTAAGGGAATTAACTGCAGGAAAGGGAGAGAAAAGCCAGCTTGAAGTGGTTCATTCAAGCCTAGATTGGATATTTCATATCAGTTTTGCAGAGTTTATAAACTCTTTTAAACCCCTTCTTAAATTTTTGGTAATTTTTAAATGAAAAATGTAATTTTAAACTAAGGAGTCAGAAATAACAACATGAAATGCTTAGGCATTACAAACAATTATTTAATTTATGAAAATGTGAACATAATCCTTTGATACTATTAAAAAACCTTTTTCTTTCAGATAAACCTAGTAGCCAAATTCAACCCAAACATCTAGTATTTCAAATTAGGCAAAATTACTACTCACTGAAATATGTCACCCCACTGACTATATCATATCTTGTTTCTTCTCCTCATTACACTGCTGATCTGGCAGCAGTGCACTGTTACTTCCACAGGGGCCCCATTGATTTTGGTGGAATTCTGCACAAAAGTACTGCAAGTTTTATTCTTTCCAGAGCAGATCTGGCTGCTGAGGACCTTTATGGATGACAGCTTTCCATCCACACATATTTTAATGGGAAGTGCTTTTTTTTTTCCTTTTACAGAAGGTGGCCTTTCACCCAAACTGATCAGCCCTCCTACTCCTGCCATGTACAAGTACCGACCAGCTTTCAGCAACAACCCCAAAGTCCACTACCACGCCACGGCCGAGCAGGTGGGTGAGCCTGGGAGGGTCTGCTCCCAGTCAGGGCAACGTGGAGCTGAGGATAAATTCACTGCAGGGCTCCAGTGAAGGGCAGAGCATGAAAGTATATAACACCACTTGGCATAGTTGTGTGACAGTGCATTATTTTCACTGTGCTCCTCATGAAAACATGTCTGATATCACAGTTTTCCTCTGCTGAGCTTGACACGTCTGTCCTGCTGCCAGGCGTGTGCTGTGCCGTGCCAGTGCCTCGGCCTGAGCCTGAGATGCTGAGAAGTGTCACCTCCCATTGGCTTCTTCTGACACAGGTGCCACCTCACATTGCCTTCAGAGGGAGCTGGGCATGCTGAGCTCTTCTATGGATCAGACCCTTTAGCCAACAGCCAACATGCGCATTGATTCCTTAAAATGTCACCTTGTAAAACAGAAAGAACTTACAGAGCATCCCAAGACATATTTTAGTTAAAATGAGTGGAAGACTCCTCATGTTTGACCTTCCTTAGCACCTTTTCAACACCTTTGAGTTATATAGAAAAAACACCTTCCTCACACTTGGCATAATTTTCTCCTACCAAGAAAACTGAAGTCTAAAAAATTAGAGAAATTTGCTCTGGAATTGTAACAGTTTTGTCTTTTGTTTAAGAGTTTTGATGCTTATTTCTCATGGATTTATTGAAAATATTCCTTGGCCCCCAGGACCTGAGAACTGCAGTTTGAAAATCACTGGTCTAACTTGTATATTTGCAATATGTGTCCAAGTGTTCACACACCAGTGGAGATGCCCTTGAAACACACATGCCACACACAGTGCAGTTTTCTTAAAATTAATTCCATCATGTCCTCCAGTGTCACTCCTGGAATGACAAGGGGGTGATAGGAAGGAGTACTATGAATGAAACAAGGAAAGGAAAATATGGTAGAGAAATATAATTGACTGCAGCAACACTGTAATAAGACAGAATGTTCCTTACATGGTGAGAAAAGCTTTTCATGAACCCTTTTCTTCTTGTAAAGAAAGATGGTGATAGATGGTGGAATTCAAGCTACCACCAAGTTCAAGTTTTGATCTTACTGCAGTAATAGTAAATCTTATTCTCTGGACTTGTCCACTTAATGAAGAAAAGAGGGGCTTGTGAAAGGGAACACAAGAACAACAATGTGTTTGCTGTATCAGAAAAGTTTAATATCCTATCATTTTCACTTTATTACATGAAAAATGGCTTGACATCCAATTCAAAATATTCTGTTTACAGACATCACCCAGCAATTTTGAGCTGTGTAAGCCACAGTATTCTGAGTCATAATGTCAAAAGTCAGAGAGTCAAGGAAGGCAGGCTTGTTTTATTCATTCAGTCCACAGCCAGAGATGCAATATAGATACAGGAAAGGTTCTGATTAGGCCAGGAGTCTGGGCAGGGCTGGGAAATGATAACAGGGTACAGCACCCTCACTCTGGGGGTTGCTGTTTCAGTCCTAACCTGAAGCGATGTTGTTACTAAGAGGTGAGTGGTGTGAATACAATGAGCTCTGGGGACTTGTTCTGATTTATGGTAGTCACAACTCTCTAGTAGTCAGCTGGGAATATCCTAAAATGGAGTTCACTTGGCAAGCTGATAGGAGGGCATGTATTTGTCTGCCAAGTCTGAGTATAAGGTGCAGAGGTTCTGTGTAAGGGGTACAGTGGTGTCTTCTGCTCCAGCCTGCCCATGTAATTCTGCTTTTGAGCAGTGAAAGCTGTTAGGAAGGAGGGATCAGGAACCAAGGATAAGTACCACAAATATCATTAAAAGTCACATCATTGCTCTCTCATCCTCCCTTACAGACTGTCACTTAGTCTCCTTTTTCCAGAGAAGGCCAAATTTAGCACCATGCTCTAGAAGAGAGTGAGCTGTTTTGCATATTTCTTTATCTTCTAGCTCAAAGAAAAAAAAATTAAAAAACTTCAGACTTAAACAGATTTTTATTATTTAGCACCTTTTAAAAGAGTTTTCCTTTAAAAGAAACTAGATAAAGAACAACCTGTGTAGACTGCATTTTTAATTAAATATGTGATAATAATTCCTGTTTGATGAGCCAGTGTAGCCAATTTATTGTGCATTATGGCAAACTCTTCTTTAAAAATAACAGCAAAAATTATTTGCTTAGCCCAGAATGGTGTTTTAAGTGAACAGAACTGTAAGCAATTTTCATAGAGTAAAACAAAGTGATGTCCTATCTGTTTTCACTTCACATAAATAAATTATGGCCTCTGCTTCCTTCTCTGATGTGGCCACTTTCTCCTACATGGGCAAAAAAAAAGAGAGAAAATTGCTTCCTTTTGTTGTCCAAATGGTGGGAAGGAGCCTCTCTGCTTTAATTAAGCTTACGTGCCTAATTTCGAAGACCTGTGACCAGAAATTCAGAATTACTGGATATTCATAGCCTGGGGTAAAGTGGATAAGAGTGTGCTGGTCCCCAGAGTGCTGAAATGAAGCAGAAAGTATTTCTGTCTCAGCACACAAAACCAGACATCCCTCAATTCAAGAGCTATTTGTAGAAAACTCTAAGTGCAGTGGTTTTTCCAAGGGCAGTATTATCAGATTACAATCTGATTTACCTTGACTGAAACTTGAGTCTCCGTTTAGGTCTCTCATTCAGTGTTTTCAGGGTCCATGTATTAACATATCTATTATTGTCAATATTATTTAGCACTTACTATGAATAGTTCCTCCTTGCTTCTAAGGTGCTAATGCAGATGTTGAACAGGAGTCAGGAGATTCCTTGGAATGAACCTGTGTCATAGCTGGGCTGAGAATCTGAGAGAAGACCGCCAGCTCTTTTCTTGCCATGCACACATTGTGGAGAGCAAACCTGTACTGACATGCCCTTGGCTTCTGTTTCTCATATCCACCTCTATTTTAGATCACCATGCAGGAGGGACACAGCCAGGGGGCTTTGATAGAAGAGGATGGCAGGAGCCTCGATTACCAGTCTGAACCCAGCCTGGACATCCCCAGCTATCGGAAGAGCTCCCTCCACAAGACCTATCAGTCTTCCCCACTCCAGATAGATTCCTTTGCCATCAATTCACGATCCCTGAGCCTGAAATCTGCTGGCAGGAGAGGGACAGACAAAGTGCCCCTTCACCCAATGAAGTCTGAAGGGGCAGCTTCCACCCCTTACAAAAGCATCTTTTCTCCCAATTCCCTGTCCAACAGAAACGGGAGCCTTTCCTATGACAGTTTGCTAAACCCCATGTCTCCCTCGGGGAGGAAGTGCATGGCGCACTCCGCGGTCAGCTCTGTGGGGTACCACTCCCCGTACCTGTCAGCCAAGATGTGCCACCTGCGGGGCAGCGAGCTGCAGCGCCCGCCGCAGAGCTTCAGCCCCGTGCTGGGGGCGCCAGCGCCGCACCAGCGAGACCCCTCCCCGGTCCGCTATGATAACCTCTCCAAGACAATTATGGCGTCCATCCAGGAAAGGAAAGAGATGGAAGAGAGGGAGAAGCTACTCCACTCGCACCCCGACTCGGTGTTTGCAGACTCAGGTGTCTACGACACGCCCAGCTCCTACAGCCTGCAGCAGGTCAGCACGCTCTCGGAAGACCCACGCAGCATGGCCATGAGATACGGATCCAGGGACAATCTGATGGCTGCCACCAGCTTTAGCACAAGGAACCCTATCCTGCAGTCCTCAGTGTCTTCACTCTCCAGTGTAATGACAAGAGCACCAAGGACTTCCACAACCTCTCTGCAAGCTGATTTAGCCAATAATAATGTGCAGTCCCATCAAGCACTGCAGGGCAGAGTGAGCAATGGCTCCTACAAATCCCCAGGCCACCAGGTGCCATCGTCCCCTACAGGGATGCCCAGGTCACCCTCCTACGGAGGCCCGAAGGCTGTCTCGTTTGTAAACACTGTGGAAATTACAGAGGTGCAGTCAGTGGGAGCACAGAGGTATGTACTGCCTTAGGGGCTGCTTGGCAGTGGCAATCTGCTGGTGAGCCCTTCGCTGGAGGCACGACCCGGATGACGTGTTTGCTGTGAGGGTGGGAGGTTTGTGGGTGCTTGGGTGCTCTTCAGTTCTGTGACCCCCCTACATCAACCTCATCATAACAAAATGTTTGCATGTTTGCTGTATCTTGAACTGCGGGTGGTCAAGTAAGTTGTAAAAGTCATAGTTATTTAGTGTCTTAACTGAACTGGATAATTATTTGCAAGATGCAAGTCAGATTATCCCTTCCCTTATGCACAGAAGGGTGGAGCTGTTTTAGTTTGCAGCCTAAAGGAAGGCTGTACCCCCAGGCATTGCTTGGATACAGAGGCAAACCTGGGATCCAAGCATGTGCAAGCATACCCTGTACTGAGGGAAATGGGCTGAGACCACTCCAGGAACCACTGCTTGGCATAGGGAGCTGTGTATTTAACAGTGTGAAGTGTCCCATAGTACAGAACTGCTGATAAAAGCACAGACCATCGTGACTTTACCTTAGGGCCTTGCTACATCCTTCCTTTCTGTGAGAAAGCACAAGGAGAGAGAGGATTTGCTGTGCTGAGAGCCTGAGTAAGGGGTCAGCCCCTCATCACTGCTGTTGGCATGAGCTGGTCTTAAACTTGAGACTGAGGCAAAGCCAAGCAGACTTCATCCATCCTCTGTGCAGGAGGACTATGTGAGGACACAGCAGCCCCCAGTCACGCTGATACTTCCAGAACATTTAGAAGATCTTTTGAGGAAAGGCTGTGTCCATGCTCTCTGGCACTAGGTCATAAAAAAGGAAATTATTTTTTTGCAACTGGACTTGCCTATCCCACATCGGACTTTTTAGCCACCAGCATTTGCAGCAAGTGTGGGTAGAGTCCTTCCCAAATCTTCATTCATGAAGCCTAGCCATGATGATGATGATTATTTTAAAGAGTCCATCTGGAGTGTGGTCTTTACTTACAGGCATCCTAGAGTACTTCCTGACTTGACACAGTTTATGTCATCTGTTATAAAGAAGTCTCACCAATCCACCCCTTTTACATGTTTTAGGGATGAGCAACATAATTTTTTTAAATTCTGTATTTAACTGTGAAATGTGTTTTCTGAGTATTTTCTTTCTGATTGTAAGACAGTTTGGCTTAAGGTCAGTGATGGTGACAGTTAAACCGTTCTGCATCCTACAAATGCTTATGCAATTAATTTGGATCAACAAAGCATTTAAACAAGTAATTAAATGAACAAATATCGCTGGGGTCTGATCCACTAACCTAATGGCCAAAATAATTCTCTCATTTTAGTGGCTTTTCATCAAGTGCATTGGCTTCAACCAGCTTGCTCCCAGACTTGATTATTTTGCAATTTTGGGACTCAGGGTAATAGGGGTAATTGTTTATCCTGAGGGAAGCCATTCTGCTATCACAGTTTCTCACTAACTTTGCATCTTTTGATATTTCCTTTGATGCAGGGATGACATGCAGTTGAAGACACCTCACAGTAAAATAAATGGACAGCCAAAAGGAATAGTCAGGTTGGGGTCAACATCAAGTTCCCAGGGGACACCTGTCAGCCCTGCTAGACACTCAAATGTTAAGAAGGTGTCTGGAGTTGGTGGAACAACCTATGAAATTTCAGTGTAAAATAAAATTAATTAAAAATAAAGAGCCATCCACTCAGCCAGCCATGAAGCTAGGAGCACTGTGAAGACTCGAATAACAACAAAGAAGGAGCAGCAGCGGCTGGCCACTCTCCTTTTCTTGTTTTGGGTTTGTTCTGTTTTCATCTTTCTCTTTTGGCCAAAAACCAGCTGCAGCCTTATTCTTGAGGGAATAAAATTGTACAGTCTATCAGACTCTTCGTGAACCGACAGGCGGGAACTGGCTACGACCCAACAGCACAACCACAGAGCGGATTTGTGTCGTGCAAGAGAGCGCCGAGGCCATTGTGTGTGTGTGTCTGTCTGGCAAATCTGTCGTGTACCACTTATGCTGTGACGGTCAGTCCAGGATCATTCAGTTTTTCCCAAGCCTTTTCCCAGTCCTCTGGCCAGTGGTGTGTCCAGCAGGAGCCAGAGGACCAACTGCTGTTTTCCTGCTGACATGGAAAGCAGGTTTCCTGCGCTGCCTGTGCAAGAACTGCTCCATGTCCCTCTGGGCACTGCCGCTCTGGTTGCTCCTCCTGAGAAGGAACAAGGCAAGGGCTCTTGGGCTGCAAACACCATGCTGTCTTTACAAGCCTCCCTGGTCCTGGGTGGGAGCAGGAGGAAGGATATCAGCAGCCTCTCACTGTCTGCCATTCACCTCCCCGTGTGTGACACTCTGTGTGTGTGCGCGCGTTTGTCTCTCGTGGAAAAGGACCGCAACACCAGGAAGGATCTTCCACTCTGCCCTCCTGCTCCCTCTGGGTTCTAAAGGCTTCTGACTCGGAAACAAAACCAAGCTGATAAGAAAGGAAATGTTTGGATGGGAACGTACTTTAAACAGCTGTCAGCTGCTTTCCCTGCACCCTCCGTATTACCTGTTGGATTCCGGCAATAACCTGGTTTACTGCCTTGCCCTGGTGCCGTCTGTGTAATCCTGCAGCGAGGTTATCCTGAGCTGTTGAATCTGCAGTGTGTGTAACTGAGCCAAGCATACATCAAAAGGATATAAATTTTCTGTCTGCCTAATTACTAGCACATTCCCTCTGGTCTTCAATACTGTTAAACAAAGGATTTTCCATTTGGGTTTTTCCCTCCCAGGGAACAACTTTTTAAAATAATATCAATCAAATCTATTTAACATTCTGAGGTTTCCTTTTCCTGTCTCCAGAAAACTACATTTACTTTGTTGGATTTAAAGACAACTTTACTATAAAAAAACCCCAAGAATGGGGTGCATTACTTTTATCAGAAATATGAGGACTCTGCAAAGCTAATTTTGCAACAAATGGATTTTTATTTCACTGTTCCTTATCTCCTTTTACTTCCCATTCAGTTACCACCTCAGAAGTCAAAAGTCCTGAGATCTGGACCCATGCTAACTAGCCAGATCATGTGTGCAATTAAGAATATCCTGAGCGACTGTTGCCAAAGTCACTAAAAATTATTATTTATGACTGAGCCAGTCAGCATACAAAACCTCGACTTCCCACCTGGTTCTCCTGGTGAATAGTTTTGACTAGAGAGCTAAATCTATAATTTTTCAGGATAGTTGTTTCAAAGGGTTAAATCCTGTTCAGTCCTTGACTATAACGAAGAGCTCTCCAGGTATTTGGTAGCAATTCAGAATGTGTCAATAACATCTTACTTGTTTTCATGTATGTTGAGATTAATTATTCCAAAAGGCAAATATTGACCTTAGTTTTGCCTGGTTAAAATTGTATTTTGATTTGATGAATCTTAACATCTGCTGCAATACATGGTTATTATGTCCCTTGTAATATCACATTATTTTTTTGGAGACAAAGGTTGAAGAGAACATAGGAAAGTTAATCATCTCTCTGTGTAATGCTCTATGTTGCCTGAAGGGAGAAACCTGGAAAGCAGCAATGCATCTGCAATAGGCCAAAGTTCTGAAAGAAGGAAGTAGAGATCAGTGTGCATTTTATTGCCTTGCTGATATTTTAAATGCCTGCTGTAGGGACCTTGCAGAGCAGAGCAGCAATAGTCTTTCTATGCAGATTTGCTCATGGCATGTAGAATATTGTCTTCAGTTGGAGGCATCGTGGTACCAGAAAGATGCTGGCAAACTGGATCAGGTACAGATGGAGCAATAGATATTAAAGAACTGGACAGACTGGCTAATGAGGAGATTTAAAGGGCTAAAACCTGCCACGGGCTAGGCAATGAAGTGGAAATTGAGTATCATAATTTTACAAATATGTTACTTAAAAACTGTAAAACCAAAGGTAGATCAAAGGGTTGTCTGGTAACCAATGGTCTGTTTAGAAGGAGGCAGGAAAGATGGAGAGGAAGGGGCAGTGGAATAGTCTTCCAAGGCAGAGTTTTGGAGACTAACTATTTAGGACAGTCAAACTATATTTGGACAAGTCATTAAAAGAATTTCTGTAAGAGGTGAGCCTGTAGGGACAAGGGGCTAGACCAGATGGCCTTATAGATTTCTTCCATCTTTAACTGTTACTAATCTGCACTCTACCCTGATGTTAACTCCTCAGGAAGATGCAGTACTTCCTTAAGGACTGGAATTCACTCTGGTGCATAGAGTATCACAAGAATTACTTGTTTTTAAAGTATCATGTATGCCATATGTAAGCCCTGAAAGGAGGGGATATGAGGCACACGGCATTTGGGCTGGGGAGCGAGACAAGGGCACATTTTATCATGTATCTTTGAATACGTACATGAAATTCATGCAAGCAAGGCTGAAAATTTGCACCAATGTAATATTTGAGATTTGCATCCCAGTGATGCTCCACTTTGATCGCTCTTTCTCTTGCATTTATAAATGAAAAAGCTACTGAGGAACTTGAAGGGCCAAAGAGCCTTTGAAGTTAACTACATTAGTTCATGAGAGAATTTCTCAGTAAGACTAAACACAGTATTGTGTGTATAAAGCACTAATATCCAGGGTTATTTTGACATAGTTCACGAGGGGTAAGGGAGGGAAAAATGAATGCACTGTGTCAGTACAGGTTCAGAAGTAAGGATTATGTATTTTGTGAGTAGTTTTGCCCACAGTTGAGAGACATTCAACTTTTTCATAGGTTTACAATGGTACCAAAGCATTTTTTTTTTGCCTTTTGAGGTTTGCATTTAATTCAGTGCACATAGCCTGGAGTAAATTATTCAAATTTTCTGAAAGAATAATCTAAGCAGAACTGTTAACAGGAGATTGCATGCAGCAAATCCAGCCTCATTTTCATCCAAGGCACTGAACCTGCAGCTATGTAAGTGTCTGTTTCCATAGTTCCTATAAATAGGGGACCTATTTATTAAATCTAATTTTTGAGCAGAATCCAGCCCATTTAAAGCATAGTTCTTTAAGCAGTTTACAGATTAGCAGAAATGTTCTTCTGCCCAGATGGCCTGTTTCTACAGACACTGCAGGCCAGATCTTCAGCTGGTATAAACTGGTGTGGCTCCATCAAAGCTCAGTTAATTGATGCTAATTTATAGTAGGTGGGGGTCGGCCATGAAAATCCAGCATGAGTTAACACATCCTGTAAAGTAGCTTCTTTATTTTTGTCATGTTTATTTCATGTCTCAGAAGTCTTAAATATTTTCAACATGTTTTTATTTGTAGCTGTGGATTGTATTACTTATTTAAAAAACAGCAATAGTTTTTGTTTAGTTTATGCATCAGTTGTCATTGCATATTGCATTTTATTAGCAGTTTGTTCCCTGTTCATACCCTCCAGGTTTTCATTGTAGTACAACCTGCCTTGAAAAGTTGGATCTCTGTATCTTTAATTGTATAATATATTGAGTATTATGAAATTAAATGTACCTTACTACATGGGTGGGAGAGAGAGGAAATATTTTTACTTGAAGCCTTAATATTTTCTTTTTTTACTACTTTGTTTGTTGACCTCATAGGAAAGTCTGAATAGCAAAGACTTTGCAACTCCGGGCCAAATACTGCACTGACAGACAACCAGCATTTGGCCCCCATGTCAAAACTGGATGCAGATAAACCTGAAGAGAACAAGGGAAAAAGCCTCAGGGTGGCATATTTTCCTGAAGATCATTAATACAGTCTCAAAATATGTCTGTAAGCAAGTACATTAAAGAATTCTTCCAAGTCTTGAATTTGTAAGGAAGGTGATAGCAGGAACTGCCCTAATATCTTACATTTACCTTTTTTTTTTTAATTAAGCAAAACAAATGTGTTTGCTTAGTTTGGTTGAAGCCAGCTCGAAGGGCTGCACAGAGCTGTGTGTCAGTAGCCACGTGCAGCAAATGAGCTGTGCTGGGTTGCTGTTCTAATTGCTAACCAAGCATCATGTTGTGTCAACTCGGCCTGAGATAATCCCCTCCTGGGCGTTACAGTGGACGTTCCTCAGATGATGCCTACTCTCCTATAAGCCTAATGTGGAAATTGCAATGTGGTTTTCTTTGGACTATATCTGTGGTCCAGACTAGAGATATATAGAGAGATATATATATAGTCAATATTTTTTTGTGTGTGTGGGAAAGATGGGGTCAAGCTTGCTGTCTCGGACAGTCTGGAACGTTAATGTCGAACCATTTCTATGGTCTGTATTTCACCTGTTCTGCCGCCTTGAATTGTTGGAATGTATCCGTGCAGGCTTTGTGGAGCTCTGTCTGTAACCTTTTTTGTGGCTCTCGTAATACATATATATTTTTTAAACCTTTGAGTCACTTCAGTGTTTTCAAGTGTCTGTCTCTGCCTCGGTGCATTCGTTTGCTGAGATGGTTCGTGGTGTGCTGCCCTTTCTCACTTCCACGTGTGCCAAACGTGGACTGTAAGAGTAGAACTGCAAAGGCAGTTCCAGTGCAAAATCTGCAAGTGACAAAATATTCAAAGGAGTGACTGCAAGTTAAATCTCATTTTCGAGATGCTTATGGCAGAGTAGGAAATGTGCTGAGTGTCTCCTGGCTGTGACCAATGAATCATGCTGGTGAGGTCACAGCAAGGGGTCCATGAAACAACACTAAAAGAAGTTTTCTGTACTGTTTTTTATTCAAGCTGTGGGGTTAATAGGAATCCTGTGGTCCAGAACAATGGCAAATCATTGCTGCAGAGCCACTGGAAAAAAATGTTACATTGGTATATGTTGAAATGTTCTGTCCAGGTCATCTGGGTTTATAAATCCCAAAGATGTACAATTCTTAATCTATCTTCATCTGTCTGTTTCCAGTCTTTAAAAATATGTGCATTTGCTCTGTCAGGCTGGCTTACAACACGCACAGTTGCCAAGCCCTGCAGCTGCTGCAGGATCTCTGATGCCATAATTTGCATATATAGGCTAATTGCATTAAGCAGGGATCCACTCAAGCATGTTCATTATAAATGCCAGTCATATTTGTGTGTTGTCATGTCTTCGCATTGCAGAGATTACCTTGGATATAAAATGGCCCAAACTGTAATCACCAGGCTCCAGTGATGTTGGCTACATCAAAGAGGATTATATAAGCTCATGATCTGTTTTAATACATTTTATTTAAATATATCTTGGCTTACAGCAATCTTGGCTTTTCTAAATAGTGGATGAATTATCCAAGTTTGTATTCATTTCTTCATTATTGTTATTTTTTATTCTGCAGGACAAGTTTCAGTTCACATTTTGGAACATAATAAGGAGACAAAGGAAACTATTTATACAGGTGAATATATCTTTTAAGAGAGAAGCAGTTTTATAATAAATAGATTAGAATGACTGTCAGAATAGGTTTTGTTCGTCTTGTCACAATAACTTGAAATTTAAAGTAAGGCTTATTTCACAGCTGATATCTCTAACCCTGAAATATTTTTAGAAAGTCTTGGTTAGACATTTCAAATTATATGAATAAATGTGATCTACTTTTACAGATTAGAAGTCCTAGAGAAGTGATGGTACATTTTACAGTGCCTTATATATATGTGTATATATTTATATGTGTATATATAATGCCTATATGTATATAATGTATATGTAACTGTGTACATACATTCAAGTAAAACTAGTTACAGGTGTCCTGATGTATTTGAAATGGAACTTATCTGTGTTGATAAAAAAACAATGGTTGTATCAGCAGCAAAACACAAAACTGAAATTATTTACTAAAATATAAGTGAATAAAACAGACTGGCCCCAGTGTTTCTGCCAGTGGTTGTGTTCCAGGCCATGGAAGACTGGGAGGTAGTTCCAGTCTTTTAAGGGATATTCAGAGAGAAGGGAGAGCAGTGCTGGAAGCTTGGAGAAAGTGGAGATCCATGAGAATGAGGGATGCCTGAGAGCCCTCCGTGCTCGGGCCTATGAAGGGGGTGCAGGAGGAGGGCATGGGCAGCGTTCCAGGGAAGCCGAGACCTTGGGGGAACCATCAGAACTTGCCTGAAGTGGCCTGGAGAGATGTGGCTCTTGGCTGTGACGAGGATGCTTCTGCCCCACAGGCATTGCTGGTATTTCACCATTTCTTTCAAACAGGCAAGTTGATTCTTCTCCCCGAAGTGGATGGTTTTTCTCTGCCAGCAGGGATGCAATACTGGTGACTCTATCCAGATATGGAACAGAGACTTTTCCAAAGCTTCAGGCAGTGGATCTGATCTGGAGACAGAATAGTGGCTTCTGTGGAACAGACTTTCATCTCCTGACTGTAAGGAAGATCATTCATGTTTCTTTGCCTTACAAGTTATTTAATTTTCACCTTTTACACATGTATCCCTTGTGCAGATTTTTCAGACAGTAATTTTGCCATTTCTTTGCCATATAAAGCACTGAAAACAGCCTATCCATGTGGTACTATTTGTAGAATACACCTGGCCTGGGATGGACAGCGTGTGGGACTGTGTGAGCTCTGTGGCCAATGCTGAGGCTCACCAATATTCCTGGACTGTGTTAGATAGTCTGTCTGTCCACTTCTCATTGATAATCTGCATTTATGGGCATGGGCCAGTTTGATCAGACTACATGGCAGAAATACACAACATGACTTAGGCAGCAGATTCTGCCAGATCATGAGCTTTTCTAGTTTGGTTGTATTTTTGAATGAAGGGGTACTACAGGTAAGTCTTGTATTTTAAAAAATATCCCCTTTCTTATATTAAAAAATTCTACAAACATAAATAATTCAAAACCCTTTCAGCAGATTTTATGGAGTATCTGTTGTGTAAAAGCCGTACTACCTTCTGAAGTTTATCTCACACCTTTTAACTCCTAGCCTCCACATTGGACTATCCATCTATTTCTTCACTAGGGGGTAGGAACAGGATTTTCAAGGATTTATTTGAGCATTATATGTGTGTGTGAAATCCTCCCACTGAGCTCAGAGAAAACTGAAAGAAATAATGGGAAGGCTCTGTCTGGCTAGCCAGAGAAAGGGCAATGCCTGGAGCACTTTAAGTAAAAAGTAACTTTCCATAGAAGTGAAGAACTGCCCTTTAGTTGGCACAGTTGTTTTGGAACTGAACCATGTTGAGAGTTTGCCTTCAATAAATCATTTCAGTACACACAGTCAGCAATGAAGACTCAATACAGGGCTTTCAACACCAAAATCACAAGCTTTGGATACCTCACATGAACATCTAAAATGAGAATTCCTGTTTTCAGAATGGCACAATAGCATATTAAGCTCATGAATGCCACTGAAATTTTAGTTGCCCTGAAATCAGTGGTAGTTCTTCCTTTAATGTTAATGGCACCACATTATACTTGGATTGCCACTGGAAGTAGACTGTGGAAGCTCATAAAATTGCATTATAATCTGGTTCTAGTCCTGGGTACCGGTGCTTTAGCAGAATACAGCTTTGCTGTCAGCTTTTTCTCTTGTACAGTCATTGAAACAGATGGTGAAAGGGGTTTTGTTGATTTTTTTTTTTAAATACAAACCAATGCTACTTTTTCTAAGGAAAAACTCATCTTGCAGAAACTGCAGTGTCTGAGTAAATTCAATGAGTAACAGCATGATCCAGTTTTTGCAGCCTGAATATTACGAATCCATTTGGCCCTGGGATCGGCCCTTGTTGTCTCATTGACAGTTATCTCAAATAACAGACTTAAAGACAATAGAAGTAAGTAGTTATAAATAGGTGGTACTTGTTTATGACTAGTTTTTCAGGCCCACTATGACACAATGGAGACAAACTGCTCTGTTGTGGGCCACAATCTCCTACATCAAAAAGCACGTGCTTTGCACTGCTCTTGTCGGCAGCTCTGAGCTGTGATTCCCAGTAAGAGAGGTACCAGTTGGACATTCTGCTGGAAACATGAGCTGCACTTAAGGTACAGGAATGGACTTCAGGCATCCTGGCACCAGGTTCTGACTCCAGTACAGATAACTGCTGACTGCTGTGTCTTTCCGTGCCTCTTCGCTCCATGTCGGATGGGGATGCAACTTCCTGACCTCACAAATGAGTTGTGTTTGTGAGAGGCTCAAGCCCTATCATTCTGGGATCAGCTGTGGAACTAGAGCCAAGCAGATGCCTCCCATAGGTATCCTGGAGCAACAGGGCAGATTTGGGGCATATTTAACCTCAAATGAAAGCATCAGAAAGGTCTTGTACTTGGGGAGGAATTTTTTGTGTGTTTGTGGTGGGTGTCACTGGCAATGATCTTGATCTCTCACACTGACTTAGGAGAGCTGTTTTAGTAAATACATAAGAGACATTTCTGCCTTGATACTTCCCTTGACCCCCAGCATATTTCCCTACAATCCAAACCCTCTGCACAATACCCACACATCACAATCCTCATTCCAAGAGACCATATGCTTCATTGCCTTAAGCAGTTCTGCTCTTCCCTGCTGTTTATTGGAATAGTTGTACATCTATGTAGTAATAACTCAAATGACTGAGCAGAAATGCAGTAAAAGGAATAGCTGTAGGTTGGGAGTGACCTCAAAAAGGGGGGACACTGCACTGTGCTGTTGAAGCAGAGAACTCAGTGAGGGCTGAGTTCTGCAGCCTCTGACATGTCGTGGGCAGCTGAGGAAATCCAGCCTTTAACATCTTCTCTTGGGAGCCAGGACTGAGCTGCTGTGTTGCCATGAGAAAACTGCTATTAATTCCTGTCCTTTTTTGTGTCTGTTCCAGTGTTGTGAAGAAGTACATATCTATTTATCTATGATTCCTTATTCACAGAACATGAAGCTTGTCAAAGAAGGAATAACATTGTCTGTTAGTGCAAATTGTTCCTTTGCTAGTATGGTCTTTTACTCAGTATTCCCTTTCTAAGAAAGGAGCAGGAAAGAGACAGACATTATGAATCCCTTGGATTTTTAACACCGAAAAGCACATCCTGATATAAGAGACAGGAAGATAAGGTGTGTGCATGTGTAAACAGAAGTTGCATGAGTTTATTTAACTGTAAAGGCAAAATAAATATTTGTTTCCACTTATATTGAAGCACAGAATAGCTGCATTTTTAAAAACATGTCAAACCTGCATAAGAAAGGATACCATAGTAATTTAGTGTATTTCTCCCTCATTTTTTACAGAATTCATAGCATCATTCTTAAGATTTGAATTTATTTTTTGAATAATTTTTAAAACTATATTTACACCTTCTAGAAGTATATAGAGAGCCTCTCTTTGTGTGTCTCTAAAGCCTTGGATGCTGCAGGGTTTCATTACAGCACTGGCTCACAAATGATGGAGAGAGTCTTTTTTGGGTTCAAGAGCCTTGGGGTGTCCTCTCTGGTTTTGGTTTACTTATATATATGTAAAAATATATACACAGTCTGCTACTCTTATTAGCAATCCCCTGCATGGGGCTGTGAAAGCAACACTTCTGTAGCCCAGGTTGACATGACTTGATTTTCGAAGCCTGGTTCCTTGGATGCTCCATGACTGCCCGGTACTGTGCTTAAGGATAAATTCATCACTTGAATCCTACAGCTGGTGAGTAGAATAAATTAAAACTAATGTGGTGGTCAAACCAGCTCAATGCAGCAGGCTGATTTTCATCTGAAGGTCCTTAAAATTTCCCTGGGAAATGCATGAATACATCAGCAGAAACTCGACTGAATGAGCTCAGTAACATCATTTGGAAAAGAGAAAAAGCCACGATGCCATTTTGCCTGATCTATATGTAGAGCAATTTCCAAGTTGCTACACACACACACACATATTTATATACACACACATTTACATATATATGTATGTGCAAAGATATTTATAAAACCAACCACAACCTTTCAGTTGTGTGTGCTGTGATTCATCAGCAGCAATAGTTTTTGGCAGGGACATCATTTCAGATCTGCTGAGGATGCCTGCCAAAACATTGTTGGACAGAGATAGGATAAGAAAAGCTATTTATAAATGGGGATAATTAGGTCCTATGCTTATTAGTGTTGGGAATGAGACAGAAAGACGACATGTGCAGTAATCAGTATTGTAATATGAGAAGATGCTCTCCATGATTTTCTACTTGTTGATTGAAAAATTAAAAAAACAACCCTCTCAGGTGAAATAACATCATTATGTGGGGCTCCCAGCTGGGAGATCCAGACTGTGGGAGTGTGTTTGTTATGCTGTAGGACAGGGCTCAGACTAATGGAAGCTTGGAATCCTTCCATAGGATCCAGGTGCTGACTGTCATGACTGGGATTGGACTCTGTTTCCTCAGTCCTGGACTTTGCATTTTGTGTTCAGGCAAAATTAAATCCTGGTCAGACATAGGAACTGTACTAATGACTCTTATTTGGAAGCAGCACTCGCAACCACAGTCGGGGGAGAGCACTCTGGCTCTGATGCTCATCATCTCTGTCAGCAGAGACAAGGCTATTTCTGCATCCCATCAGTCATGTAGGTGTGTGTTACACCCCTTCTTTCTTCAGAAACACTGTCACTGGAACAAATTCATCTCTGCACTGGTATTCTCCCTAGAGGCATAAAGTCCAGTGAACGCAGTGTGTGAAATTCATCCCCACAGGGTCTGAGAGGAGCCCGTGCTCACACAGTGTCTGAACAGCACCCAGGACAATGCTCTTGGGTCATTTACTGCAGAAGAGTTGGTCTCATGGTGAGTCAAGAGAATAGCAATTAATAGTAATGAATTCTTAGCTCCTGGCTTTATACCAAGCTTAGTAGATAGTGTGATTAATGTGTAGCAGACACTGAAGCACACCTCTGTGTTTAAACAGGTGAATATCCCATTACCTTTTCTTACTTCCAAGCTATTTGGACTGATCTCAGAATACCTGGGGTTTTTTAAGGCCCCAAGCTCCTGAACTCTCAAGTAAATGCTTGCTTGCAGGGGGTGGTGAGAAAAAAACATCTTCAGCATTGCAGAGGAGCTTGAAATACAAAACTGGTATCTCTCCTAAGGTCATTATTCCTCCTGCAAAGTGTGGTGGTTTTGATCGCTGGCACAATTCTGACAAGGCCAACTGCCCTCAGAAGGATTAATCCTGTATTTAAAGGTGGGTGCAGTGTAAGCAAGTGCTTGGCTTGCTCTGGCCTTGGTGCCCCTGCAGTGGGGGTGGTGTTTGGGGAGCTCGTCTGCCTCAGTGGGAGCCACAGCTGCTATTTCTGCCCTGGCGCCAGTGCAGAATGTCACGTATGTGGCTGAACATCTCAAAGGTTCTCCAGACCTGGAGTTGGTGTCTCTTCCCCCAAAACTGTTTCATCCCAGGGTTTTGCCCACACATCCTCAATGCAGCTTGTATGTGGAAACACTGCATTTAAATGCTGTTTCCAAAAAAAGAAACAGCCTGTGCCAAGCTCATCCCTAGGGTGGTTTTTTGAAGTAAAGCAGGGAATATCTGAAACAGCAACTGAGAGGAAAGGATATTGTGGGGGAGCTAGAATTTTCCCTTTGTACTTCTTGTGAAGCATTAAATGAATCCTTAAAATGAGAAATCTCCTAAAGTGTGTAATTCTGTACGTCACGGTACCTCAGATGGTTCTGCAAGCAGAGCACTCTCTTCCCTGCTAAGTGAATTTGGCAGCTCAGGTCTTTTAGTGGTTTGCAAGTGCACCTAAAAGCAGTGCTGGGTTTATAGAGCACAGACTGCAGTGCCTAAATATTGAGTGCTCAGTAATGCCTGTTATTCTCAAATGCAATTGAATCAAACACTGTCAAGGCCATAGCAATTACAAATTTATTTTTTCTTTCTAAAACAGTGGGGAAAAAAAGACAATGGAGCAAAGAGAGATTAGCTGAACTTTGCAAAAGCAGCAAATACTGCTGCAAAGGCAAATTCGCACTTGCTAATCAGGATTAGGAGAAATGCCTGAGTTCTGTTTCATTATTGAGTGCTATCAGCAGCACCTGTGCTTCGTTAGCAAAATCAAGGTTTATTTTAGCTAAGACAAAAACGCTGGGGGGAGGGTGGTCCTTGAGGCAGTAAGAGCAAATCCCCTTTTGTTTCCTGGAGAATGATTACAGTGAAATACTTTGCTTATGTTTCCATTCCTTAGACCATCTGTTTCAAATTAAACCCTTCTGGCGTGATACATCATTATTTATTAGAGCATTACATTGGATAATGCAGTGTTAGTATTGCTGTTATAAACCCTTAGTTTCGTAAGTGTGACTCCAGGGGCAGAACTGGATGAGTTTACTTCATGAAAGTGCCAGGGACTGTTAATAAAACTGGTTTTCCAGTTCAGAAATGACTTTTTTTTTTCGGTCTTTCACAATTACATTTTTGGTGTGTCTCAATTTGCAGCTTTGTGTTTGGTAGAGTGAAAGTTTCTCGTTTTAGATGACTGAAGGGTAAGGTACTGAGGACTTGGTGGTGGTGAACTGTGAGACACCTAATGGTGGAAACACCCCACATGGTGGGGTGATGTCCATTTGTATAAGTCTGTAATGAATGTCCCACATGGTGGGGTGATGTCCATTTTTGTAAGTCTGTAATGCCCTGTGGCATTCAAGGCACACCCTCATGTGATTCTACAGCAAATGAAGATCTGGCAGGTAACACCCCACATCTTGTAGAAGTTTTTATTCTTGCCCACTGTAGCAACTCTTTGCTCATGCTTTCCATCAGGGCCAAGGTTTCATATTTCAACAGACAGAAGACAGGCTTTGGTCCTAGAACTGTCCTGTCACTGCAGTCTCAGCCATTTGGGGACTATTTAAGAAGTACAAGACCTTGCAAGGAGACTTCTTTTTGGTTTTGCTTTTTTTTTTATTTTAATTCTCTGTCCCACTATACTATAGAGGCTCACTCACTCCTTACTCAAGGAATAAGGAAAGAGATTCAGTCACAGGAAAGCAAAGCAGGTCCTTACAGCTCTATTTGAGATACTTCAGTTTACCAGTGATGCCCAGTGTTACTAAAGAAATTTCTATCAATCTGCTTTGGCTACAAAGATGGTGACTTTGAGAAGTGGATTAATCATTCATGATATAAAGACTTTGTATGCTTTAGATAAGGCAAAGCCTACTTTTAAATATGCTTACAGAGAGTATGTCCGGGGAATAGGACAAGTCTTTCATCTTAAAGGAGCTTCTATCTCTTTTTCTGGTCAAGGGAGATCTGAAGAATCCTTTAGTGGGTGATGCACAACACCTAAATTAAATTCAAGATCTGAATCACTGCTAAAATATATATATGTAGGCTTCCTTTCATGCCAAAATCTCCCCAGATTTTGTGCTGCATTTAACCACCACAGTACTGGTGTAGTTGTGCTTGCCCTTCAGTGATGCAGTCACACATAGCCAGGACCCACTTCAAAATATTTTTTTACCTTTTTTCTTCTTCTTTTTTTTTTAATCAAATCATAACCAAACTTGCTTAAAAGCAGTATTCTCTCTGGCTCTATTAAAAAAATGTATTAAGTGAGCTTAAGTAGCATAATTTTATAACCCGAAGGTTTAAACTTGTGTATCATTTAAATTTTGCAGGCAGGCCAAGATGACATCAATATTTCCTGTAAGAAGGCCAGCAGTAAATCCACAGTGTATGTCTGAATACATGTGGATCAAATGACATAATGTTAACGTTTTCTCTCTCTCTGTTTCTCTTTTGAGAATAAACTTACACTGTTTTTACATGAGGAAGGTGATACATGGTGAGTAAACACTTTAAGGGTCATGGAAGAGGCTTTTCAAAACCACATTTTCCTTGTTTCAAATGTCTTTTTATTAGTCTGTTTTGTCTAAAAAATAAAGGCCTGAAAGTTCATAAATGTTGCCTGCCAGTTACAGGCTGGAGACCTGCCCTTGCTCTGCCTCTGGCAAATGGTAAAACACCCAAACACTGACTCATCCCTGTAGGATCCAGGTCCCATCCGGTGGTTTGTATTCCTGGGAGTTTAACCCCGAGGGCTGCCTGGGCTGCTGCTGCCACAGGGGTTTTCTGCCTGCAGGGAAAAGCCACGCTATTTGTCAGGCCTCCTTTGTGCTGACCTTTCTGCCAGCCAAACTGGCTTTGTGACTTCCCTTTCCTTTGTTGTGGTCACAGCATGGTTAAGAGGCCACCTGACCTTGGCCATCCTCCTTGGAAGTGTCTCTGCATGCAAGCACAGAAAGGGGATAACTCCCTGGGAATCATGCCCAAGGACTGGACCTATGGCATCACTAGCACAAGCATTTACTGTTTTAGCTAACAGAATAATTCCATTAGTGGGTACCATCAGTACCCAGTTATCCTCTTAGATGGATTTTCTGCTCACAGATGGACTACAACAGAACAAAACTGGATTACAATAGCAGCAGTACAAATATATATAAAAAGAACAAAGAGCCAGAGGTTAAGTAGTTATTGATGGAATGCAGGACTGTATATTCAAGCTAGGGGCAACTTTCAACAAATTACATTTAGAGGGTTTCTAACCTACTTGAATTCAACTTTTACAAAATAGTAAATATAATCTAATTAAAAATAACATTTTTGGACTTACTGAGTAAAATCTCAGGTAATCTCAAAAGACTTTTGCACATAAATTGTATAATTGGATTAGTACCTAATCCAAGCAAAAACAAGCTGTAGAATGTGAGCATAAGCACAGGGGATTCCTAATGCTGAAATGTGAGCACAGAAGAATGCCATCCAAAATGCAGTACTGAGGCAAGCAATCAATATTATCCATTTTCATTTTCTAGCACAGTGAGATTGCCCAGATGTTCAGCAATATTTTTTCTTGCTGAGGAAACAGTTTTGCCTATTGCTTAACAAGCATCTCAGACTTTTCTAGTGGTGAGCAGAGCTCAGCCCTGGTGTAAGTTGGTGGCACTGTCATGAACTCGAGAAACTTTCCTGTGTCTGTACTGGGATTTTGACCCCAAATGGCAGATTATTTGCACAAACAATGCACCATGAATAGCACTCAAATGTCAAAGTGAACCATGTAGAGTTCAGTTCAAGCAACTGAGAAATTTAGGAATTGCATTTGTCCAATCCAGTTCAGCCTGTCCCTATCCCCAAGTGAGCTATGGGTTCTCGTGCAGTTTTTCCCTTCTTTTGTGATCTGTTGGAAGTCAAATATGGCAACTGGGATTCAGGTTAGGGGGAAGTCTGGAAGGGAAGAGGTAGGATACAAGTGGGACCATTTAATGGAGAAAAGTGTTATGAGGGATAACAGAGAAAAGGCACTATGGAGAAAGGATTTAGGAGTCACTTTCAGGACATGGGGATATCTGGGCAAAAGGGACTGTGCTATTTATGGGGAACTGTATGTGAGGTTTTGAAACTAAACTTTTGCCTTCTGGGCTCTTGGTAAGAAAGAACATACACAGTACAAATATATACACCTGCCTCTATGGTAAGGGCTAACACTTCCAAGATAAACTGCAGAAAAAATAATAACATTTTAAAGCTATATAAGAAGAAACAGCAAGCTGAGTACCTTAAATACAGAGAACGAGCAGGCAAGAAGGATAAAGGAGGGGGGAAAAACATCTACTCTGTAGCTAATTTTTCATCAGGGTCTGATTTAGTCGTGTGGCCCCTGGGAGCCACTGTTGGTCTGTGAAATGCCCTCCAGCCAAGGGACCTGTGCTACAGTTCGATCTGTGTCTGCACCATTTGCGTGTGAGACAGAGACACAGAGTGGTGGACAGGGGAAAGACACTCCGCTGGGAAAGCGGTTTAACCTTTGGCAGAAAGATAATTTCTTTTGGGCAGGCACAGCATCCTTGTATTCCTCCTGTCAGTCCCACAGGCCCCTGAGCCTGTAGCACCAGGGCTCAGGGGAACACAACTCTGAGTGCTCCTGGGGGAACAGGCTTTGTTCTCAGCTGCTCTCTCTCACTCTGGTTGAAATCTGGCTGTTGGAAACTGTCTGCCCAGATGGCATATTAGTGGAATAACAGGAATTGTATTGCAGAATTTGTAGCTTGGGGAATGTGGTTATGAAGTCAAAGCTTGAACAGGTGGACAGGAGTGGTAAGAATGCATCATTAAATATGCAAAGGCTGGATAATGGAATCTGGAAAATCTGCCAGCACCCCAAGGTACAGCAGCCTTTCTGTCGCCATTTGCGAACTGCTGAATCTAACAGGTAGAAACCAGTGCTGAATTTGGGATGTCAGCTCAGAGAAAGGCTTTGTTCTGCTTCTCTTTCCCCAGGGCCTCTGTTGTGAGGTTATTAAGACAGCACCATTGCACATAGACAGGTAATTAACGTTCAGTTCAACCACATAATTTATTCTGCCATGGAGCTGTAACAAGCTCTGGCTTCTGAAGGAAGTTCAGGCCACAGGCACAAGAGGCGGGACAGGAATGCCCAGGCAGTGCTGCCAGCTCAGCTCTGCTGAGGCTGCCTGAGCAGTGACCACCAAACCCAGGTCCCTGGTTTTCAGTGCCAGGGAGCCAGTGCTGACTTGTCAGAGATTGACTCCTGTATCACAGAATTGGGTTGGAAGGGACCTCTGGAGATCACCTGTCCAACCTCCCTGCCAAGGCAGCGTCACCGGGAGCAGGTGACACAGGAACATGTGCAGGTGGGTCTGGAATGTCCCCAGAGAGGAGACTCCACAACCTCCTTGGGCAGCTGTTTCAGAGCTCTGCCACCCTCAACATTAAGAAGTTCTTCTTCATGTTGAGATGGAACTTTTTGTACTTTATTTTATGGCCATTGCTCCTTGTCCTGTCGCTGGGCACCACTGAAAAGCCTGGCACCATCCTCCTGGCACCCACTTTTGAGTGTTTACATGGATGAGAACCCCTCTCAGTTTTCTCTTCTCTAAACAGGCCCAGCTCCCACAGACTCTTGTCACAAGAGAGAAGCTCCAGTGTCACCATCTGTGTGACCCTCCCCTGGAACCTCTTCAGCAGCTCCTTGTCTTGTACTGAGGAGCCCAGAACTGGACACAAGTTACACAGCTCAGGCATTATAACTAAACACGATGGACTTGGCATGCTGGGTCAGTGGTTGGACTCGATGCTCCCACAGGTCTCTCCCAGCCTGAAGGGCTCTGTGGCACCCGCGGGCGCCCACACCGGCACCGCATTCGGCCGCCAAACCGAGCAGGACCGGAGGGATTCCCTGCCCAGCCCCACCGGGATGCCGCTCCCTGGGCCGGGAGGGTTCGGAGCGGCCGGGCAGGACCAGCCCCCGCGCCCTGCCCTGAGCCCTGCGCCGAGGGGAGAGGGGAGAGGGGAGAGGGGAGCGGGCCGGGCCCGCCACAGTCACAGTCACAGTCTGTGAGGGTCCCTGGGGGTCTGTGAGGGTCCGTGACAGCCTCTGAGGGTCCGTGAGAGTCTGTGAGAGTCTGTGAGGGTCCCTGGGGGTCTGTGAGGCTCCGTGACAGTCTCTGAGGGTCCGTGGGGGTCTGTGAGGGTCCGTGAGGGTCTCTAAGGGTCCGTGACAATCTCTGAGTGTCCCTGGGGGTCTGTGCCGCCCCACCCTCCCCGCTCACAGAGGAATCTTGCCCCTCGCCGCGCTCCGTCCGGGGTGGGGCGAGGCGGCGCGGGGCGGGCTCTGCGCTGAGGGCACGCGGCCGCCCCGCCATGTCGGTGCGCCGGGCCCTGGCTCTCGCCGCCTGCGGGCTGGCGGGCGGCTCCGTGCTCCTCTCCGCCGTCGTCGTGGGCAAGCAGCCGGCCCGGGGCGGCGAGGGGGAGCCGCACCAGCCGGGCTCCGCCGTGCCCGCCACTTCCACCTCCACCTCCGCCGCGCCGCCCGGCTTGCTGCTGCTGCCGCCGGCCACCGGCTGGATCGAGAAACCCTCCGGCTCGGGCGGGTACTGGGACAGCAACTGGGACAGGTGGGTGCGGCGGGGCCGCTCCCCGCCCGGGGGGACCGACTGTGGGGAGCGGCCGGGAGGGACCCGCGGGGGTCGAGGAGGCCGCGGAGCAGCTCCCGGCAGGGCACCGCCCCGACAGCGCACCCCCCGACAGGGCACCCCCCCCGACAGGGCACCCCGGGGCGGGTTCCGGGTCTCGTTTCGGGTGGAACTGCGGGTGGTGACCCGCTCCGAGCGGAATATCGCTGAAGTTCTGGAACGCCCGGTAAAGGCTGCCGGTCCCCAGCACTCTGCAGGGCTGTGCCAGCGCTGGGGTTGGTTTCAGACAGCTCGGAGACTTTTCGCCTGGGCTGGTAGATCCCTTTATCCTTGTGCTTCAGCCAGCGAGTCCGCCCCGCCCCGGGTTTGTGATAAATGTGAGCACTGGGGAGAGGACGTGCGGATTTGGTCTATATTCTGTTATTTAACCGTATCTCACAGTTGCTTTGCGTTCACACTAAGCGTTTGGGGTTCAGCAGCTGTGCCCGAGCGGATGCCAAGCGCCCTCCTGTGCGGGTGTTCTGGGCCTGCTGCTCCTGTTGGCACAACCTGCGGCCACTGCTTGTCAGTGCTGGTAAAGGCAGAGCTCTGAACCAGCTCCTCTTCAGTGTTGAAACACGTTCGTGCAAGGGTTAATTACTTTTTTCCAGTCCTTTAGTAGAACGTGCAGGTATCTGTATTGAGCATTGGCTCGTTTAGCTTTTGTCTGGCAGAATTATCTCCCCGGGGAGACTTATGTCAGGCTCCAGTTTAATCGTAGTAAATCCAAACTTAAGCCCTAACAGATTTTTATTGTATAATGCATCCAGTTTTGAGAGGCTATGGGATCAAATGCTCACATAAGCAGGGCTATGTACACCCCAGTGATAAAAATAAACCCGTTATTAAATGAGGTTATATCTGGTTACACAGTTACACTGAGGGGGGAACTAAAGCTGCTTGTTTAACTGCACCTCCAGGCCTTCCTGGTTCTGCTGAAAGGTTGATCTTCTGGAGGGATTCTGAAGTACTTTCAGACTCAAGTATTTTTTTTAACCAATCCAGGAAGCAGAGATTGTGCTATAGGCAGTGGAGCTGTTGCAATTGCCTGAACAAATACACAGATGATACTTCATCACAGTCAGTGATAGTGTCCAGTATCACCATTTGTCATAGTGTGCAAACAGGAGAAGTGTTAATATATTACCACAGTTCAGTTTTCTTTTGCTTGGTGTCTACCCATTGGTGTGCTGTGGCTTTGGCTATTCCTGCTTGAAATCTCAGTTTTTATTTTTGGATATTGTTAGCAGAAGCACTTAATGTGTCAAAAGTTGTTAAATGGCTTATAAATACTCAGGGCATCTGACTGCTTCCCTTTGGGGCAGGGAATGTTTACAAAGTCAAGGCTTGAGCAGATAACCAGATATTAACAATATTCTTAACAACTGATGGCTTTTCAAGTTTGAAACCAAAGAGTGTGAGTATTTTGCATTTCAAACTTGCTGTTGGGAGGATACCACAGCTGGGATGTTGCATTGGGCTGTGCCACTTCCACAGGAATTGGACAGCTCAGTTCTTGGAGGAGACTAGACAGAGTTTTATTCGTGTGAAAAACTTTATTTCAGCCATCAGCTGAGTTATTCCCTCTTCTGCTTTACAAATGTGCTTGAATTTATTTTAGACATTTTTTTTGTTTTCCTAATGTATCTTTCCAGCACTTTAGTTTCCACTGAATCAAAAGAAGTAACCTATGAAATAGCAATGGAACGTCTTGTTATTGGATTATTGTTTCATTTTTAATGCCTTGCTGAACTTGAACAGCTTAAGAAATGTGTTGAGCCTCATTGTTTAATGGAAATCTTGTGTTCTCTAGAGCAAAATGGAGGCAGCAGGTCCTTCCAAAGCCTGTCTTGCTGTGAGCTGTAGAAATAGGTATGGGAAGCAGCAATTTTCTATGACCACATTACTTTATCTCAGGCTGAATAAAAATTGTATTTTTGATTTTTAAAAATCTATCAACAAATAAGCACATTTAGTGGAAGAAGTGAGGCCTGGTATGAATTAAACAAACAAAATTTTTTAGGTATGAGATCAAGGGAAAAGATTTACACTCTGAGGTGGAGCGACATAGCAGAAGTATTTGTATTGATGGAGTAAAGGATCAGTGCAGGGAGGGGCCCAGGCTGGTCTGTGGGAGATTGGACAGGGTTGGTGATGATGGGGCAGTGTTAGTGTCAGTATTACTGACCTGAGACACCAGGGGAGAGCAGGGAAGGTGCTCCCTGTCCTCAGGAGGAACCAGCTCAGCTGTGGGTGATGTGCAGGGAAGGCAGAAGGGGCTGCTGGTGTGCACCGTGACAAATGGAAGGAGGATTAAAGTGGCACGGGGGGGAGAGTGATTAAAAAGATGAAAGGATAAGTAAACACTCCAGGCTGAAAGATAAAAAAGTTTTACTGGAGAGACCTGACATGGCCTAATTGAAAGCAGAAAATAATTCTCAATGGGCACTGCAGAAGGCTGGAGTCTTTCTAGGATACTGTACTGTTAGGGGGATGTATTTTTAGTAATTTTAGTAATTTGATGTAATTTTGGATGTGTTACCACAGGGCTTTTTGGATACAGAGCACTTTCTTTCATTTATGATCAGTCAACACCTTTTCCTTTTTCCTGAGTAGCTTTCCTGGTTAGTTCTTCTTGTCAAAACCCCTACTGTTACAGCTGTGACTGCAAATCCCGAGAACAACAACTGAATTGTCAGGAATGGAAATATAAAGTCTCTGCTAGTGTTTATATTTTCTTGTCCAGACAGACTATGGCTTTCATGTGTTTCAGTGTGTGCCATTTCTTTGCATTAGGATTTAACTTTTTCGGTTGCGTTTTTGCTTTTATTTCCCAAGAATTAATTCAAAAGTGGCTTTTACTAAACAGCAAATTTATCTGTGTCAAGTTACACCTTTTAACCTATGACGTTATCTTTTTTTTATTGTAGGCTTTTATTTATACCTCTCACACAAAGATTTGAATCAGTTTTGTGATACAAGTGGCTAAATTGTCAATTTTAGTGCTTCAGTTACACCTGGAAATAAGACAAGGGTATCTGTCTGTAAAATACCTCTGCCTTTTGTCTGCCCTATCTAAAAATGACATTTTAAATGTGTTTGTTTAGGCGTGAACCACTGGCTCTTATCAACCACAAAAAGAAAAATGAAGAAACTGGGGAAGCGGAATTAACCTCTCGCTTGGATCACTACAAAGCCAAAGCCACCAGGCACATATTCCTTATCCGCCATTCCCAGTATAATGTGGATGGCCAGGCTGATAAGGACAGGACTCTGACCCCCCTCGGTAGGTGTCACTCCCAGCATCACACTCTGGGGTTTGGGAGACTCTTTGTCACGGTGCTGTCCCGATGAGAACAGGTCAGCAACTCAGCACTGCTCTGGGTCTCGCTGCCAGACCTTAACCCGCTGTCTGCATCCTTTGTGGCAGAAAGGTGTCATGAGTAAGTTTTTCTTCGTTTTTGATCTTTGAAATCCAAACATTAAGATGTGCTTTACAGAGTTCTAAACATACTCACTTGTAAAGAAACTTGTTGAAGGAAATTCCCAGTTATCTTAAGGTTGCTTGAGCAAATTCTCCTGCCACTTGACATAATTCCACAGAGCTGAGGCTTTTATTAAACTGAGCTCCATAACCACCTTTGAGATAGATTTCTCTTAAAAGGTAACTTGTGTTTCTTTTAGTTAATTTGCTCATTTATTAAATAGAAACCACCCCTGATTTTCAGTTGGAGTGTTTCTAATTAAATACATTTCTCTTTTGCTACTGTTGCTGTTTCTGGGAGTACTGCTAATCAGTCAGTTGAAATGAGGGTAACCTCTGTCTGTGTTCAGCTTAATTCATTGATCCTGTGACTAGACCTCACATGCTAATTAGTAATACTTTTAATAGTGTACTTTAAAAGCAGTTGATGCTTTCTTGATTATGTATATGCCAACACTGTTTTGACAGAGGAAAGAATTATTATTGTGGTTTTCTTTTCCTCCCACACCTAATTACCAGTGTGCAAACAGGAGTGAAACACTTAATTTCAAGCTTCAAATGCTCTTAAACTGTAACAAAGTATAATCTTAATCTGGTCTCATCCTGTGCCTTAAGTAAATGACTTAACCTGTCTGTTGTCTTTTCACCTGGAGGATGGGATGGAGCCTTTCCTGAGGCTGTGACCTGTAGGGCTGGTGTTGTCTTGATGAGCAGTGCAGGGTCTGGTCTGTTTGACACAGGCACTCTGTGCTCCGCGAACAGATGGCTTGGCTCAGCACTGCCTTTTATTGGCAGTGAATTCCTTGGGATGGGGCTAGCAGGGATATTGAATACTTAGTGAAAGTTGATGAATAAGACTTTCCCCCACCCCAATTAAAACAAGCAAACAATTTTTTTCCTGCCAGTGGAAATATTACTTGAAATTGTCCAACCAATAAGCTTGGCCTGAGTAAGTACTGACCCTGCTAAAAATGTTTTCCAGTTGCTTTTTGAAAGGAAAACCCCTGACATAGATGGAGACCTTTTATGTCTGCTGGACAACTTTTTTGGTAGTTTGCATGAGATGCTTACAGGAATGTCACCAGTTTATGTAACAAATCTCCTTTTTAAGGTCGAGAGCAGGCTGAACTGACTGGACAGAGGCTGGCAAGCTTGGGAGTAAAATTTGATCAGATAATCCACTCCTCCATGACGAGAGCAACTGAAACAACTGAAATTATAAGCAAACATCTCCCAGGTAAGACACTTCTCTTAATTTTTCATTGTTTTCTGATCCTTAAAACTGCTTCCAGTAGAATTCTAAGCTTGTCCTTAAGGTTGAGATGTTATTTAGCCATTTTCTAGCCCCTGTGTGAAAATGTCTGTATTAATAAAGAAACCTCCAACTGTAATTCTGCAGTGCAGCAGTCTGGGAAGACTCAGCTTGCTGTGCCAAGCTGGTCTGGCTGTTCTCAGTTGGAATAAACTTTGTCTTGCCGATGGCAAAACAGTTGAAAGATTCACACCCTTTGATAGGAAGTGTGTAGACTGAAAAGGACTTTAGGATGGAAAGGAAGCCTTCCTTGAAGAAAGACTATGAAAGATGGATTAATTGTAGAGTTGTGGGGCTGTTTGCAGTAGCATGTAAAGTAGAAACTTCTTTCTGAATGTGTATTTAATATTTCAGGAGTCAAAAAAATTAGTACTGATATGCTGAGAGAGGGAGCACCTATAGAACCAGACCCTCCAGTCTCCCACTGGAAACCAGAAGCTGTGGTAACTTTTTCTTTTAAAGTGTCGTCGTTGTTTTTGTTTATGGTTTGTTTTTTTCAGTATACTCTATATGGACAGTAGTGATAACTTGCTGTGTCTGAGCTGCTGGTCTTTATCACACTTTTACATCGTTGCGTACTTTTTCTCCTCCCAGTAAGTGTACAGAGCAGTTAAAATAACTTGCAGTGCTTGAGTATTAATTGAGGCTCAAGCGTGTGTGTCCCTGTAAGGAGAGCCGTGGAGGAGCTGGGGCCCCTCTGGGAGCGCAGTGGCTGTGCTGCCCTGAGCTCTGTAACTCTGCCCTCCCTGCCTTTAGCAGTATTACGAAGATGGAGCTCGGATCGAGGCTGCCTTTCGGAACTTCATTCATAGAGCTGATACCAAGCAGGAGGAGGACAGCTACGAGATCTATGTCTGCCACGCCAACGTCATCCGCTACATCGTGTGCAGGTGTGTCTGCAGGGCCTGGGTGTCCCTGGTGGGCCTCAGGGCAGTTTTATTGTAGTGCTGGTTTATGGCACCACTGAGGTGAGAGGTGTGTTGACTTAGTTTGTTTGAAGGGGTTGGAGATCAGTGCCTGCATTGTGAGCAGCTGCTTCTGCACCTTCATTGCAGGATTCATTTGCAGACACATTTGAAACTAGAACAATTTCATTCTAGTTCTAAAGTGAAAACTGCTGAATTGGTGAGACTTAGTATTTTTTGTACATCTGAACAGTTCCTTTAATACCACACGCTTCTGTTTCCATAAACCTGAGGACAGTGCCTGTATGGACTGTTGGAAAAGACAACAAATAGAGCATCTCACTGGATGCATCTCCTTGAGGTGACATGAATTTGATCTTACATAGCGAAAGATGGATTTAGTTTTGGGAATTTTTTAGTGATAGAAATTTTTGAGGTATGTTCAAGTTGCATTAGTGTTTTTGCAGTAACATCCAGTATTGGATTTAGGAGAAAGTGGATCTTCCCGATAACATCAAGGTTGTTCATGAAGGAGAAAACAGCTCTGGATCTTTGCCTGTCTCTATATCCAGCCAGCTGAGTCTGTTTTATTCCTCTTCCCTATCAACAAAGCACTGTCTGTAAGATAATTTGTCGTGAGCAGTGCAGATGTGATTAAACTTCAATCTGATCGATACCTGTAACAATTTCAGTTAGCTTTATTTAGCTGAGCTAGTTAAGTGCTAGCCTGTCTGCTCTGTGGGCTGCTTTAGAGCTCTTCAAAATTGCTGTACTTAAAATTATTGATCAGGTAAACAGAATATTCTCCTCTGTGCCAGAAAAGATCACGTTGCTGCTACCTAGGCTTTTTCTGAAATACTTACTTACTTTTTACTGTTCCTTCCCTCTTCATTTTAACTTTTCTTCTGTGCCTTCTATTCCAGGCTGTCTGGTAGCACAGTTGAATACAATCCATGTCACATTCCCTTTGAATTTAGCTTGGCTGTAGCTGGTATTTTATTTCTCAGACTTTCTACAAGACTGTCATAAGAGCCAAAACCAAGTTATTCCTCAGTATCTGAGGCAAAAGGTGTTTGACACAACATGGTGTTTTCTCCAGCTGTTCAGTACAATTGATGGAGCTCCTGAGGCTGTTGAGTTAGGAATTTCAGAATAGCTCGAGAGTAGCTGTGATACTGTGTTTCTATAGAAGGCACGAAGTACTTTTTCTTGCCCCTTATGGGAAATGATGTAGCTGATGGAAAGTAGTTCTGGTGAACTTCTTCCACAGACACGGGCAGGCCCCTGGAATGAATCCTGTCTCACTGCCTGTGCTCTGCATGTTGCACCCTGCCCGTGTTGGTGAGGCTGAAATGGTTGTGACAGTGAGGACATTGCCACACACACCTCAGGTGTGCAGAGGTGGCCCTTGGGGTGCTGAGCCAGCTTCTCCACCTGTCCTGCCCTGCCCAGGGTGCTGTGGTGCTGCAGCTGCCTGGGGGACAGCCTGGGCCTGTGCTCTCCTGTCCTGTTTGTGCCAAGGTTGCTCAGTGTTCCCGGCAACTTCCCTCCATTAGAGCTCCTCCCTTCTGTCACTGGAGTTAATCCTGTCAGCAGTAATCACACCCATCTGCTGGACTCTGCTTATCCAAGTGCACTCTTGGCCCTGGTCCAGTTACCAATGCTGTGGTTTTATATAGTTCCATGAGAAAAGTATTTTTCCAAGGCTGACTGGGAGCATTGGCATGCAAGCTGCAGAATGCCCAACAATTTTTACTTTTCCCCCCTCTAGTGTGAGGTGGAAGGTGATGCTGTGAAGGCCCATTAGTATCCATAACTGTTCATGAGTAAGATCAGTGTATTTTCCCCACAGGGCACTGCAGTTCCCCCCTGAAGGCTGGCTGCGACTGTCTCTGAACAACGGCAGCATCACACACCTGGTGATCCGCCCCAACGGCAGAGTGGCCCTCCGCACACTCGGTGACACGGGTTTCATGCCTCCAGACAAAATCACACGCACCTGAAGGAGCAGAAGGTGGCTGGCCAGGAGCTGCCTCTAGTCTCTTTGCACTAGCACATTCTGCTACAGTACCACTAGATTTTTTGTTACATTGGGGTGTGATGCTGTTTTAAAAATGTCTTTTAGCCCCTTGCCTCCCTCCTTCATATTCATATCTGCCTTTCAGTCCAGAAAAGAAGAAACCTTTGTAAACCTGAAGCTGTCCAGTCCTTAAATATTCCCCAAAACTCAAAGCTGTAAGTGGAATACAGAGACTGAATGTCTGCTCAGCAGTTGCAAGAGCACTGACTTTTCCCCCACCCTGCTGTGAATTTCTCTAACCAAAGCTTGCTCCTGTGGATATTTTTCTTGTGCAGGAAAGTGATTGGTGTGGGAACAGCCTCGTATTTCACTGCAGCTAAAACAAAAGACAAGCCAGCTTGTTTCAGCTCCTGCAGAAGTGACAAACAGGGTATTCTTCTGTTAAAAGGACAAAGGGATAAAGCTTCAGTTTTTGTAAGCTGTTAAGTGTGTATATTTATGTTGTGTCGTTGTTCCTCTCTGCCCCCCAAAAGCCCATGTAAACTGTGCCTGGAGATTATAAGCATAAAGCAAAGAGGGTGAAAAACCATTTGCCTCAGCGCTGTGGTGCTAGAATTAACTGCTGCTTATATTAAGTGTTCTGCCATCCTCAAAGATGTCCTTTAAGATGTTCTGAACAACGTTTTTCAGCTTTGTAAAGCCTTTAACTAAAACATGGTCTGGAGAAGGCTGTACAGGTGAGTCTGTAGCAGTAAGATGGAAGACAGCAATCTTCTGAAAGTGCTTTCAGTTACTGACTTGTATTTTTGAGTGCTCTCTCCCACTGATTTGTTTGTTGATACCTTACTTTGACAGTAGAGAAATACCACCATAGAGTTCCAAGTAGTGATGCTGGAGGTTCTGCAGTACTTGAACAAACTGCTGTTGCTGCAGTGATGCACAGGTGTCTGTGGGATGGTTTCTGTAGGCCAAGTGTGTCAGGCAGAATGCTCCGAGTGCCTCCTTCATACAGCTCTGCCACTGCTGGGCTTGTTTTGGGAGGGGAGGGCTCAGAAGCATTCCAGCTTAAGGCTGTTTGCTGGGCACCTGAACCACTGCAGTAACTTGGCTCAGTTAACAGCTGGAGTCTCAGAAAATTTCACCATATGCACAGACTGTAGGACAGCAAACATAACTAACTTGCTTGGCAAGTTTTCTTATCAGTAAGGATGTTGATTAGACCCTGTGCTCACTCCTGGCTGAGCTGTATGAAGCATAATTGGGGCACACAGCCTCTGGAGACAGGATTTAAGGGCTTGTTTAAAACCACACTGCTACATCAGGATGAGTTCAAGGAACTGGGGCTAGTCGGGAACAAACCGTGATTGTTGTGTAGTACAAGGTTTGGGGGCAAGAGGAAACCATCATGATGTGTCTCTCATTGATACAATGAGAATAATTTATCAGTTTTTGTCTATTAACTTTTTAAAAGTTTTGAATAAAATACTTGGTCTGTCTTTGTTTCCTGTCTCTTCAGCGGAATGGCTGCAGGAGCAGCTGTAGCAGGCGAGGCGGGAGAGCTGCACCCTGTTGCAACAGTTCACTTACCAGCTTTGTCCTTTTAGCTCCAACCATCTGAAATGTGAACTCGAGACAGGAGGCAGCACAGAGTTAACTGTCATCAGCCACAGAGATGTAGAAGAGGGCACTGCTGTAGTGTAGCACAGCCATTTTCAGGGCTGTGTCACTTATCACCACATGGAACAGGAGCACCAACACCAATAAGATGAAAATTCTGGGCATTTTTATTTGTGTGTACACAGACCCTCTCTCACACACACCTTACGTCCTCTGTCAGTGAACAGAACAGGCTCTTGGTGGGCAACCAGGGGACCCACATCACCTCTTTGCCCAAGTACAGAAATTAACAGGTTTTGGTGACACTTAAGGTGGAAAGGAAGGGATGTATTTTTTACCATATTCTGAATTCCTGTCTCAACACTGTAAGACTGTTGTTCTTTGTCTTTGGGGGTGTAGTCCAGTGTCACTGTGCACACACACAAAAGATGGAGGTAGTTGTGTTAGCCAGGCCTGGACCAACCCCCGTGAGTTGCCCTGTCATGGTATCAACTCAGCTCCTTCTCCCCATGCCCCACACTGAACACAGGGTGACACTTTCAGCTATTCATTTGGTTTTTAATAGAAAGTGGGGTAGCTCTGTATTTTTAACATGCCACTTTGCTAATTAAAAAACCAACAAAACCCACAGGTAATCTTTTACACCTTTAGAAGTGAACTTTCTGCCAAGAAAACACAAACCAAGCACTGCCACTCTGATTTAAAGTGTCTCCACAGGGCTTTATTCACAATCACAAATTATAAAATCGCTACATCAATTGCTATTTTTGTCATAGCTGAAGCAACACCTGGTTAGAAAAAATGACCTCTTAAGTGCAGTACAACTGGACTAATGCACATTATATAAACACAGTTAAAAAATATTTTCCTGACTGAACCAAAACAAAACTACAACGTGAAAGGGAAGGGTGGGGTGGTGGGTGGAGGAGTAAGGGGGTGTGTCTGGCTACATGTACATACCAGCAACGTACATTTAAATATTAAAAAAAGCAAAGCATAATAAATGTAAAAAGGACAAAACTAGAGTGTTCATAATAAATGTCAAAAGGACAAAACTAGAGTGTTAGTATCTGACTCCTGGCTCAGTAACAAACTCTTAGCAAAAGGGCAACGCTGCCATATGACAGCTTGGAAGGACCAGTGTGCAGAACAGCAGCTGCACCCACAGCAACTTACCCCATCAGTCTGGCTGTAACATGGAATGAGGCAATTACTATCAGCTGAATAATGACTCCAGAATGATAAAGATGTAATTTACATTAAATTATTTTTAAAAAACAAAGTCAACCACCACCCCAAACAAAACCAAAACAAATAGAACCCCAACCCTTTCAAAGTAAAACTGTAAGTATGTGGGACCTTAAAATGTCTGAGACCATGGAGCTTGCAGCATCAAAAAAAACATTTAAAAGAACCCAAACAAAACCCTTTTAAAAAAGTCAGTTAATGTTCTTGGTAACAGAAAGTTATCTTTGTGAGGTTTTTGTGTTTATGTTTTTCTGAAAGTCTCTTAAAGCATGATACCCACCCAAGCCTCTGCTTGTTGTCTGGAATATGAGAGGCATTTGTGTAAAGTAGCTCTTTCTAATGTCCAGCTCAATGGAACTAGATTTCATTTTAACACAAGAGCAAAATAAGCCTTTTTTAAAGTATAATTTCTAGAAGAGGAGTCTCCCCCAGCAGAGAGCTGTTGCACCAGATAATCAAACTTAAGAGACATTAAAAGACATCCTGTTCAGAAAGCCCAGAGAAAAACTGTTATAAGTGGATGCCACTTCTTTTTAAACTTCTAAAAGAACAAAAATTTAATTAAAAAAATATATTACAAAAGGCACTACTGAGCTTGCAAAAGCATTAAGTGCAGTGTTGTTGTAGGTTTGTACCAAATCATGAACCTATGGAGGGGTGCACAGTTTGTGTACGAACAGTCACTGCCGTGTGAGCAGCAGGTGAGCTCGGGGTCCACAACCAGCCCCGGCGTGGTGGGGCCCTCGAGGGGCAGCTCCCACTGGTGTCTGTTTAGACTTGGTGCCTCCTCACTGCCTGTGTGGCACTAGCAAATCCCTTTTTACCAGCACAGCCTTGGCAGAGCTCCATTTTCTGATCAGATTTATGCTATAACAACAGACAAGGTCTTTTTTTTTTTTTTCCTGCAGAGCTCTGGTTCTGGAAGTCTTTCATGCAACATTATAACCATTAGGCTTCATATGGAAAATTCGGGAGTTTTGAAAAGCTTTCTTCACTCTCAGCACCGTGCTGTTGAAACAAGTCATTCTTACAGAATTATCAACTGTTGTAACAGAATTATCAACTGCTGTAACAAAAACTCATTACCATGTCAAGACTAGAGACATAGTAAAAGCTTACATTTCAGTAAAAATATTTTTAGTCGCTGTTCCTTTCTCTTTACATTTGGGAAATAAGGAGCCACCTCATGGGCCGCCACTGGCTACCATACTAATATATTACAAACTAGACCACTAAGGTATCTTGCTGGTAAATTTGCTGAGATTATTGCTCATGTGCTTTTGTGCAATAACTATTAGAATCTGCTAACTTTAAAAGCTTCTCTGGGGAAAAAAACCAACCAATTTTTACGTATTTTTTTCTTAATGTTCATACTACCTTTTAAAGGGATCCCAGTAGTTCCTATAGTGCCCTGTTTCTAAAGCACTGGAGAGATCAAGGTGTTTCTAGCAGGCTCAGAGCAAGCAAAGGCTCGAGGTTCTCTGTGCACATACACACGGACAGACAGGTGTGTGTGTGTGTGGGTAGGAAGTGCCCAGCCCAGACTGCCGGCTACAAACACCTTCTGTTTATGCACAGTGTTCACATCCCCCTTCCCTACTAGGAAGTTACCCTTGCATTACCCAGGCAGCTGTTGGGCTCTTCAGTATCAGAGTTCCCCCTGCAAGCAGGAGAACATTTCACTTCCTGCCATCGACCTCCTCTCCTAAGGTTCTGTTTGCTGATGATGTTTCCTTGCCTATCCAAGGTAAAGAAAGGCAGTTGAGGGCCACGTGATCATTACAATAACGATAAGTAGTGATAGCAAATACCACCATTGCTAAGGGATGGTTCAGCTCATTGTTAGTGGCAACAAGGGTGAATTTCACAGCTACTGGACAACTGCACTGTCACGAACTTCTTGCATATCACCAGTAATAATCTATCTTGTATATGGCATTAAGACATATATTCCATTTCTTTAAAAACATACAGCTGTCCTCAATTGAGGAAAAAATAAATAGCCAAGTACAAACCTCATGTCACTTTAGTAACATTGTTGTTTTTTTCCTGCACTCTGACAATTCACACGCAGTCCTGGGCCGGTGGCTGGTGCTTCAGTGGGCAGGAGGCCCTGGCAGGTAGCGCTGTTTCAGCAGGGCCTGGTGCACAGAGGCCGGGCTGTAGCGCCCGGGGCTCCCGGGCTCTGCGGGGAACGGGGCAGGGCCGCCGGCTTTGCTTGGACTTCCTGGGATGGGACTTCTCCTTCCTGAACTGGGATACCCTGAAGCATTTGGAAGGCCAGCAGCGATGGTTTGGGACCGGAATTTTGCCTTCAGGGCAGGACTTGGCCAACTGAAAGAAACAAGAAGTGATTTTATGTTTTTTAAAGAAGGCTGCAGTAAGGAGAGCAGCACTTTAACTCAGAATCACTATCATTTCACTATATAAAGTCAGATTTTTTTCTTAAATCAGTAAGAACTAGTATTTAAAATTTCTTTGAAAGCAGAGCAAAATACTTGGTCAAATTAAAAACCCTTCTGTATAAAAACCTTTCCTTTATCTTTTATCTTAAGCAAGGCAGAGTGACCAAAGGCTGATTCTAGCATCTATTCTTTCTTTTCTGCGTGACGCATATGACTCATCTTAAGAGCCACTATGGAAACCATGCTATAGGTACAAATATTTTGTAAGATGTGAATAAATAAATGCAAACCCACCCACACCCAGCTGTAACTGATCTGCACTCATGTAGCTCATTTGAAACATTTTGAAAACAATTTCCTCCTGACAGACCTGCTGGTATCTGCATTGTCAGGCCTCATTTTTGCAGGGAAAAAATCCCACATCCCTAAATTCAAAGTGATCATGTGTCACTTCTTTGCTTTTGGCAGAGGGTGCACTGCAAAATGAGGGAGGCTGACTGAGCAACGTGTGTCCGTTATTTGTGAGGCAAAACACAACATTCTCTCAATTCCTTTGGACTGGAGTAATAAAAGGTAAAAATAAAAAGATGCCTGAAGATATGAAATTCATCTGCATCCCTCTGCACAACCTAAATACTGTAAAGCAATAAAGTTCCTGCACTGCCTCCACAACAGGGATGAACTACCAACAGCACAGTTACTGCTCATGAATAGACACCAGCCAAAAAGGCCTGGTGATGAACTTCAGAAACACACTAACAGCTAATACAGCTGAATATTTAAAACAAGGTTTTGTGATCAACAAGACCCACAATTCTGCTATTCAAGCTGTTCTGCAATTGACCTGCTATAAATTTTATTTCGGCTCATTTGATTGAATTTGCAGCAATACCTCTGCCTGTCAGATGAGGAGTAGGACTGCACTGCGTGTTTCCATTTGTAAATCATTGGGTATTTCTGTGGATCAATCTCTGCTGCTCCCAATGCTGCTAAGACATCACTATCCAGCTTTGAGGGCTGCTCCCTAGAATAGAAACAGAACTGGATGAAAAGAGAACTGTTTGTTTAGGCAATGGAACACCCCAATTCCAAACCACTTAGTTTTTATATAAGCAAACAGATCACTGTGGTTCTCTACAAACACAACTTCTTTATGAACTCTCTCTAGCAGCACTCCCACAAATGACAGTCTGTAATTACACAGAAGTCTCAGAATAAAAGTTTTGAAAATTTCAACTGAGGATATCCCAAGAGTGTAGCAAACACTTTGTTAATAAGTCACCAAGCCACAAGCCTGTGAGATGAATGCAAACACTCAGGTTAACTGAAACTAATTTGGAAATGGACTTCTCTTCTTCCTCCTGCAGTAGGTGTTCAGGAGGTGCAGGAGAGCTGCACTGCTTCTGTACAAACACTGGGGCACTTTCAGATCATCATCATCTTCATTCAAGGCTGACTGCAATTACTAGTGCTTAGTGTCACCTTAACCTTCTGTCAGAAGCATCTTGTTTTGCAAACAGAAACCCAAGTACAGATAAGTATTAAAAAAATTCTTACCCAAGCAGGAATAACTTAGAATTGTCACTTGTGGGTAAACCCTGACGTTGTTGTGCCTCCTTAGTCTGAACTCCAGATTGCCTAGGCAGTCTCTCTTTTTCTAATGGTATTTTGTGCTCTGTCCTTAACTTGGTCTCTCCAGGTTTTCCTGTAACACTTGGCTCAGAAGAACTTGCCAGTGACACTGCATAGTAGGTCTTGTCCAGAATTCCCTCATTCTCAGATTTTTCAGTGATTTTCTGAGATACTCCTGCAACCTCTTGTTCCTGGAAGGACAGACTTCCAAAGTCTGCCATTAAATTGGAAATGGGTGCTGCGAGACCCCCGTCCCCGTCACGCTGCTGCTTTCTGTCCCTGATGATCCTCTCACTGGGCACGGGAGTGCAGAACCCGTTCCTGCTCGGGGCAGCCTCCTTCTCGTAGTGCCGGGGCCGTGCCGGTGCCGGCTCGATGATGTTTGCCGTGCGCTCCATGGACAGGATGTCGCAGGCGGCCCCTCCGATGGCGCCGCCGCTCGGCTGCTGCGACACCGCCGCGGGGCTCACGTTCCGCGCCGCGTTCTGCCTGTTCTTGATTTCCTCTAAGCTCATGTCATCATCGTCCTCATCCAAAAACGCACCCACAGAAATGGAATTGCAGGACTTTTTACTCTTCCCTGTAAACAATTTTAATAAGAGCAACATAAAAAAACTTAACAGAATGTTGAGTAACTAAACTAGGAGCAAATTCAAATTTTTTATGCCTTATTCTAACTCCAGAAGCCCTCTCTGATTTTATTTAGGTAACACCAGCTAGAACTAATCTGACTAAAGATACAAATGCAAAATGGGAACATTATGGCTGTATATTTTTTGCAAATAATCTTTCCTATCCTGGCCATTTCAGAACTGCATTTCTTACACCACTCACTTCAACCATCAACCAGCAACAAAGGACAAAGTCAGGATAAAGGAGAATTGGGCAGGAAAATGTTACTAATGCAAAACAGCATAAGTTTTTCTCTCTTCCACAGCACAAAGGCTTATGACTAGTTCAGTGACTATCCCTCAGGGTCTTAGGCCAGGCTTATCCCAGTATCAGAGCCCTTCTGGATCTGTAATCCCACAGAAAAGGAGGAAGGAGCACAAAGACTTGGGACTAGTGTTGGCTTGCAGGAACATATGGCAAGTAAGGTCTTAGAAGGTATAAAAGCTTTCCTGGGTTTTGCTCATTGTGTCTTTCAGTTGTAAAGAATTATTTTTTATTTTAAAAAGTTATTTATTCTGTATCTGTGGATTATAAAATTCTAAACTTTAAGATGAACTCCCAAATGCTCTGAGTGAAAACACACTGAAGATAAAAGTTTTCTTACAAAGATTTCATTTGGGGGCTACAATCAAATAAAGCACTTCATATGAAAGATAAAGAACATCTAATAAAGTCTGTTGTACTTCTCTTGCATTCACAGTGCTGTTGGCTACTTTTTCAACACTATAATCAGATTGTTTGGATAACAAGATTAATAATAGCAACCACAACAGGTGAATGCTACTTCCCCTGGGCACCAAGCATTTTCTCTCCCTCTTCTCCCTTGGTACAACCTGTTGTTTGCAGCATTTGCCCTTTTCTTACCAGAGGGATGTGGAGTTTTATATCTATTGCAGGTTTCATTTTCCCCTGTCTCTTGCTGAGCCTTTTCGCTCATTTCACGTTGATTCAGGTACTCTTCTAATTTTCGCAGCCCCTCCTGGGAAGACAGATCAACAAAACAGCCCAGAAATTCCCAGTATTCAACCCACGGGAACCCCAGGTCATGAGCTAACTCCCTGCAATAAATAAAATAAAACGAATCATTTGTGAAGACATAAATATTAGTTTAACAATAACTTTTCTGATCACATTCTATCAGCTATAAATAGGAGCACAAACGTGCAACTTGGCAACACTCAACAGTCTGCACAGCACAGGCACATCCTTAGCAAACAAAGTAGCATCTCATTTGTTCTATTTTTCAAATTTAATCTATTTTTACAGTTTGCAGCACAGACATTGCCATCTTTAAGATGACTCTATCTAGACATCAGACAGAGATGAATCCCCACAGATGGAGGCCTAATTAGAATGATATTGCATTCAACAGCTTTTTCTGTTTGGGAATGGGAGACTAGGGGAGAAGTGAGGGATTATTTTAAAAATTGAAATCTGTCAGCTTTTAACAAAGTATATTTTTTTCATATGTTGCTGATAGAAGGTATTTTAACAGCAAGGACCTCCTCTCCCCACAGCTTTTATAAAGTAGCCCATTTTTAACAGGTTCTTTTCATTCTGTTCCCTTTCAACAATCCCTCACTTTCCCAGAACAGGAAGGCTGTGCATTGTTTTAAATCTTCTGAAATACTAGGCCAGTCAGTGTTTGAGAAAAGCATTTCATATACAGCATCAATAAAAGTTCAAGTATCTTTACTGCCAAAGCTAAGAAAGCCAGGCCTCACATTTTAGCTATTTTGTTTACACAAAAATACAGTAAAAACCCAAATACAACACACTTTGTTAAGTATTTCTGCAGTAACTTTTGTCCCAACATATCGTTCAGTAAGTAATAACTGTACTCTCAGCACAGTCTTCTGCTTTTCATTGCTCTATTATTAATTTTTTTATATTGATAGCCTTCTAGATACCTTCCAACTCTTTCAACACCTCTCTCCAGGTCAGATTTCCTGACATTGTGAAAGAAACCAGCTCTCTCTCGAGGTGGAGTTTTCCAAAGCCTGCGAAATTCTTCAGCCTTTAAAAAACAGAAATAAATTTTAAAATTACTCTCTACAACAGGAAGCAACTCGGTGCTGGCTAAACGTCTGCCTATCTGTCTGGAAGATGTTTAGTTGTTGGCTGCCCACAGGTAGAGAACTCAAGTTCTGCCACAGGTACAGCTCAGCTCCAGCTATGAAGGATCTCACACAGGATCTAAGGCTATTCCTCCCAGTATTACTGGAAACTTTGATCCCCTGACTGCTCATCAGAGGAGAGGGATCATAATGGCCAACCATCTGAAAGTCAACTGTGCAGACACCACCTCTGCCTGGTTTTACTCTGTGTGCAGCAGGAAACAAAAGTGCCTTGTAATTCTGCCATGTCATTCTGATTGTATTTAATTACAAATCCTCTCCTGGTCACTTTTCTGGGATGCAAAGGGAGTATTTTTATATGCACAGAATTACTGCAATTACTAGAATATATTCTTGCTGTCTATGTTGAAGTTTGAATGCCTCAAGGGAATTTTTTTGTGAAATCCCACACTTTTTGACTTTGTATGACAAAATCACAACAGTGACTAAGAATTCCATTCAGACATGGAAAATATCTGTCAGCAATCAAAATGATGAACTGTTTACACCCAAATTAATACTTTCAAAAGTATAAATGGTATTTAAATTTCTGACAGTGGAACAGAAAAATGATCATTTAGAAGAAAAAGCACTAAGCATCCTGGTAAAACTCAGTCTTGAAAAATTCAAGCACCAGATGACACAAAGTCCTCCACTGTATTTATTCACCATTTCTAAATCTGTCATTCTTCCAGCACATTCCTATTAAACAAATGAATCAAAGAAATACCAATAAGTTTATAATATAGTTAATAGGTATTTAAGTATTCCTTCTGAAAACTAAAGATTTTGTTTTTCTGCTCTACAATCAGTACTCTTCCAAAACCATCCCAACACCTACTACTTGGCTGTCAGTTTTTCCATCTAGAAATATATATAATGTTAATTCGACAGAGCAGAGGTGATAAACTGCTCCTAACATCCAGTGCAATTTCTAGGAATTAGATAAAGACATAGTTAAGATTTTTTAAACTTACTGAAAGGCTTTGCTCCATGTTAGAAAGTTACAGCAATTACCTGTAAGAAATTAAAGGTTTGCCAAAGGTGCTCTTTGAAAAGATTCCAAAAGGAAAATGAAAACAACTTTCTTTTGACTGAACTTCCGTTCTTCTTATTGACACAACATTCTGTTTTCAGCAATAAAAAATATTTACAAGCCTGTGTGCTTCTCCATGGAGGAAGAAGCATCTCCTCAAGAAAAAGAGAGTCACAACCTGTACCAGGAGCAGCTACACCACTCAAGGCACTGTGCAGGCATCTTCTAATGGTTTATTCATAAAAAGGAAAAAAATATGCATTAGAGTGATATAAACTTCTCTCCTTACCTTTGAGGGGCTCATGGGGCCTGCAAAAGCTCTTATGGACAGCACTGGATCTTTGGGACTGCCAGGGTATTTGAAAGAGTTCCTCTGGGGACCATCATCCGCCTGATCCGGTGACCACGGCACGCCAATGACAGGAGCTGAGGAATTGTCCTCTGCTCTCAGGAGTGGCACGTAGTATCGACCTAAAAGAAATCATTCAAAGCTTTCTTAAGAAGTTTAGGCTCCATCAGCCTGCTGCTTCTTCCTGGAGTATCAATGCACTCAGACACTGAACCATCTGACTTTATTTCATTAGGAAATCTACCTGGAATTCCAACTCCCTGTTTCAGTATTTAGTGCCTGCTCACAGATGGCATCTCAGCAATGGCACACAGAGCCCTTCCCTCAGGATCTTCTACAAATTTCAAAACCTCCTTTTGCAAACACCACAACTCACATGTGACAAACACAGACAGTTCTATGTCAAGGAAATTACAGGAGTCCCCAGTGTCACAGATACATCTCTTGGACTGTTAAGGGCTTTTGTTTCTTTTAGATTAAACATTCTGCTCCAGGCTTGCTGAGTGAGGCCATCACAGAGCCATGAGGGTAACCTTGTGATCCAAACATTAACAGTTCTGATCATACCATTTAAAACACAGTAAGTTTTCTGTTCCTGCTCAGTTTGAGTTTCCCTTTGCTGTGCACAGCAGCATCATTTATGAACTGAATTGCCACAGAAAGCACACGGAATAAAAGACAGCAAAAAGCCAAAATACATGTCTGATATAGCCCAAAACTGCATACAGACCTTTTAAGTACTCTCTTAGTTTTTCTTTCAGTTCTGCAGATTTATTCTTGCTTCTTTCACAAACCACCTGTTAATACAATTTTACTTGTTAGTAAAGCATGAGACCTCATTTTCAAATCAACTGCAACGTGTTTTCTTAAATAGTCACAGTATTTGCCTCTGCCCATCTCACCCACTTTTAATTCATAGTAGATCACACCACTAAAATACATTGACACCTATAAAATCTATAACTTTTCCACACATACAGTCAACAGAAAATACTTCTAATGCTATCAAAAATTTACATTTTAATCATAACACCAGTACCTTACCACAAACCTTCTATCTACAGTACTTACTAAATGTTTGAACATGAAAAATATTGATTAGGCATAACATTTTTGGGTTTGTTGAGGACAAGGAGAGACTCACTTCTGCTGGAGTTTGATCATATTTGTTTCTTGGATTTTTTACAATGGCTGGGTGTGAGGTAAGCACATTAACAACATCCAAATTCCCAAACTTGCAGGCAAAATGCAATGGAGTATCAAATCCCTGCAGTGGGAAAAAGGGAAACATTCACATGCATTTAGAAAAATGGTTAGGTCAATACACACATTTAATTTTGAGACTGGGAAAAGTAAATAAATGTCATGACTAATTATCCTGGCTCTTGATAAATCTTTTCCCACCCTAATGTAGAATAATGATTATTAATACCCACAAAACTCAGGAACAGCTCGTTTTGCTACAAGTGTCCCCTTCTGTTATCTTTCCTTCTCACTTACACAGCCATAATAATAAAAACCAGGTCACCATCCAAATCTTACCATTTTATCTGGTGTGTTAAGGTAAAGGTCAACAATATACTGGATGCGATTCTTCAACATGTCATCAGTATCATCTGGGTACATGAGCCTCATAAATTCAGGGTTCTCTAAAGTGTCCAGTAATAACTGACAGATACCAGGTTGATTTTCCTTGGCAGCAACATGCATGACATTGTACCTACACCCTTCCTGGGGAAAAAAAGACCAACATTAGAATGAACCTAAACCTAAACAGCTTTCTTACACCCACACATGCAACTGATTTAGCTGTGAAAATACAAAGGTTCCCACTCTGAGTCATATTTTTGTAAAGACTTATGCATCTTTACAACCACATTATTCTCATCATTAATGCAATTACTCTTATTCTCAGCTATAGCCTTTTTCTACATCTAGGACAAAAATATGGCAAAGAAGGAATATTTAGATATCACAAAAAGGAGATTGGAAGTTCAGTGTGTCAAAAGAACAAGAGAATGGGTATATATACATATATGTATGTGTATATATATGTAAAACTCAGCTGTGCTTTCTTGTATTACATACAAATTTTCAACAAAGCTGGTCTGACAGAAGGGATTTGTTAAAGTGAGACTGTCAGTCTTTGCTAAATGGCACCTTATACATGGTTTTGAAATTTAAGAGTGGTGCTCAGCTAAGCAGTGCTGTAGGAACACCCAATTACAGCCCTGGCCCCACCCTGGTCCATAAAATTAGTCTATTTGGAGGAGATGAATACTGTATGAAAACAAGACCACTCTTTCACTACTGAATAGAACTCTTCTTCCCCTGCATGCTCAGTTCCTGTAGCTCTTCTGGAGCAAAGTGAACTCTTTATCCATCATGGATGCCTTACACAGGACAGAGAACTCCTGGTTTCTCTTCATTTACAGCTATGATGAACACTGAGAAACCTTGCACTGGCTGAACCAAGTTATCTTGAAGGGAAAGTAGGAAACAACATTCCTTCCAGTTCTGCCATCAGGCCTCAAAAGCTCCATCACCAAAGCAGAACATGGATTTTCTATTCTGTTGGGGTTTTTTACCTGCACAACCGTTGGATTGTCTCCTGACCCGATCAGATAGCGAGGGTTACTCCAAATAAGTTCTGAGAACGTTGCTGTGTCTCCCTTCTCCACTGCCTTCCGAAGTTTGGCAGTAAGATCTTGAGTCCGTGGGCTTTTATAGCTGTTGGCTCTCTCCTTATTTGCAGTTTCAGTCTCAGGGGAGCACAAGCCATCTATCAAACACAAACCACTTGTTTCTAGATACATTCTTTTCAGTGATCACTATTTTCAGATTCAGGCCATGAAAATAAGCTTTGATCTCAACCATGTATTAATTTTGCATCTTTAATGTACAGGAGTAAGAAACTGAGCTCACTAACACATTTAAATACACTAGGAGTTAGTAATAGGGAGAGGAAAATGATTACTCATCTTGTAAAACTGTTTCAGGCTTTAATAGAGACTGGTAGATTTTATAATTACCAGTCTGCTCCCATCTAAACTTAAAAGCAAAGTTCAGCATGAAATAACAATTGCTTTGGCAGTTCTATGACTCCTGGATCCCTTTAATTTAGCAACTGGAACACTGGGAAATATGATCATTGTTTACGATTTTATTTCTGAACTTACAAGTTTACTTCACAATTAAGTACAGTTTTAATACACTGTGCAATTTTATCAGCATCTTATTAAACCTGAAAATCCTGAAGTCCATGAGTAAAACCAAGTCCTAACAAATATAGCCCATGGACTACTAAGCAACGTATCTATGCACCACATTTCAGCTCTAGAAGAGTAGCAATGTTTTTTACATTTAAAACACATTTTTTATATTTTAAACATTTTTTCATTTAAAACAAATGCTGTTTTAAACTTCAGCTTATTAAGATGCTTCACCCTTTGAATTTTTTCTGTTATTAGTAAATTGGTAATGCAGGTATTGCTGCTTCTTTCACACAAAAAATGAACAGACTGTATATTACATCTACTGTACAGAGATGAACCTCCTCAACTACCTCTGTTAAATGATCCCATTTTCACTGGTGACAAACATAAAGAGGACTTGCTTGGAGTTGGGAAATAATCACAGATTCCTTTAGCAAATTTCTCAGCATCTTCTCTGTTTGTAAAAGCCTTAAAACGGGAACCCTTAATCATCTTAACAGCTTGGAGAGCTTCCTTTTTATCTTCATAAACATGTACTCTCTCTGCAACAAAGAACAACCAAAGTTATGTTATTTTAGTAATCTCAGATTTAATCCTAGAAACAGATTACAAAATTCTCAGACTATCCTTCCAGTTTTGGTCTCAAACTGCTTCTCTTCCAAATATGGTGTAAGAAGCAAAAGTCCTTTTGAATCTTCTCTCTCAGAAACTGAGTAGAAGACTCCTACACTCTGCAGCTCCATCAGGTGATCTGTGTTATATCAATCAACACATGAACATCCTTCTTCACCACTGGGTCAGTTCAACAAGCTTTTCACTTCCAGACTGAAATGCAAACTCAGAGCTTATTCACCCTGCACTACTTCTGATGTTCTCTTGTTCAGAAAGACCAACTTTGAAGCTCTCACAACTTTAAGCCTCTGCACAGAACCTTGGATATTAATCAAATCCTTCTTCTTCCTCACCTTTTGCTTTAACAATAATTTGTTCAAATTATATTGTTCAAAGAATGTGAATATTCCTTTTACTAGAAACTACTGTCTCAGAGTAAATGATTTGTACTCCTCTCACCAGATAATTTAGAAATTCCTTACTGCAGGCTTCATAAATACAATGTGAAGAATGGCTGATGCTTCCAGATACAAATTGGCATTTAATACCATTTGGCATTAAAATGGAAAGATCATTTAAGCATCGACTGATGGCAGTATAAAAAGCTTTTTGATTGTTTATTTATAGCATTACTTTTTATTCTTGAGAGGTACAAGAGTAGCAGTAAGGAATCGTTTTCTTCTGAGCTACACTGGGGAGAGGACCCTCATGTATAGGCACTGCTATGGCAGAACACTCGGGATGTCTTATAACCAAGTTTCTGTCTCAGAAGTTCAAATAAATACTGTTGACAGAAAAAAAATACTTTAAGCAATGCTTACAATACTAATGCAGTGGTGTTCATATCACCTGATACATAGAAAAGGTCTATTTAGACACGACTGTGAAATGCTTATCACTGGAAATAAAGGAAATGAGTATTTACCATTCCTCGCCAATATGTCGTCATAAACTGGACAAACACCATAGAACAGTGGAGGGTCCCTGGATGGTGCCTGAGCACTGGTTTGTGAATCAGCACACCCTGCTCCACAGGCTGGAGCTGAACAGTCTGTGTGTGTCACAGCATCTTCCTCTGGCGGGTTCAGACCCACACAGTACCCAAAGTCTGGCTCCTCCACAGCACTTCCATGGCCATTGTGGTTCACTGCAGGGACATTTCCAGCAGCCTCCCCTGACACAGCAGCTCCTGCCTCCTCCGGTGCTCCTTGCTGCTCCAACAACGCCTGAGCCAATTTTTTTTCAAAAATAAACCTTGTAGTTGCAGTAATGGGCCCACATTTCAGTCCTGCTCTCACAATCTCTTCTCGAAGCTCATCAGGGCTGAGCTTCTTCAGTTGGGATAGTATTGTATCCATTGTTATTTCAGCTGCAGAAAAGGCCAAAAAGAGAGGAGAGAAACTGTAAAAAAACAACACAAGTTTTTATCTGCTATTTAAATGCTCTACTAAGGCTAAGAAAAAAAGGGTCTCCCAACAATTTCTCTGATTTTGATGAGATTCTCAGAGTGCAAAGAAAACAAAATACTTCTCAGTTCATGGCATTAAAAGCATTTTTAAGCTATCAGACCTATACAAAGTTTATTTCCTCCTCTCTCAACTACTTAAGAAAGTTTACAACTTATTCTCACTTGTCCTTTTCAAATTTCTTCTGAAATGCAAATTTAATCCAGAATATTCATTCATGAAAATTTATGACAGGATGAGAAATACTTAATTCTGGCCAAGAAAGACACAACCTCTGTGTGCAATGCAATACAAGGGCCCAGGAAGAGGGGGAGCACCTACTGCTAAAAGCACAGCACTATTTCCATTTTTCCTTAAGAATTTCTAGCTGACAAAAGCCTGAGGCACAAGCATGATGCAGCACCCAAAGGAGGCTTTCTGGGGCCATGATGCAAGGCTGGAGTTATGTACACAACATGTCATTTCCCAGGCCCTGTTCTGAGAGCAAACAGCCAGAGGACAAGAACAACCGATCTTTTCAGATCTCCCTCTCCAAAAGAAGCAGAAACTGGAAGAATTTCTCCATTCCCAAAGAAAAATCCTTCTCTCTGCTATGATACTCCAAATCCCCCAGCTCACTTCCCTCCATCTAATCCACACTGACAGCTCCTTCACTCATCAGCAAGGAGGGACGAAAACTAACATGACGCCAATACGAATTTCTTGCTGTGAAAACCCCAGCTGAAGGAAATACTATGAAAATAATACTTAATGCCAAACTTAAGTAGACTTTCAATTATTCTAACCTGACAGTCATGCGAGCTTGAGGGTTGTTTCCTTACAGAGCTCTTTTTGATGAATGTCTGATTCTGAATGTCCATGGTTAGAGAACGAGCAAAAAAACCTAAATATTTCACAAATATTAACTGGAACCCTGGTGAAACAATGGGAAATGAGAGTATTTCTGCTTGAAAAACCCCACCACACTGCACCAAAGCCACAGCTGATGCTGCTGAGCGATGTCCCCAAAGTATTCCAGTTCCCTTATGGTTCCTGAGCCTCCAAGCAACCTCATTGTTTCGATTATGTGACTTGCTCACAAGACTGCAAAGACAGATGTGAAAGATCTTCTCACTTGTTTTCAACTCTTAATCATTTATTTTTTCAAATAAATTTGGTGCCACTGTGTTTTAATTAAAGAATAAAATGCTGCCCTAAGGTCAGGCAGAAGAATATCCAAACTTGCTGTTCTAAGGATTTTCTTTCTGAGGCTGCATAACTGAAAAAACCCATAGTAAAGATGAAACTCAGAGGTGAGGAAGTTTACTGCAAAATCAACTCCTGAAAATACTTTAAAGAGTCAACATTATGGCTTAAAGAATTAACTCAGAAAGGCTCCTATTTTTAGGTTTCAGAACTAGCACAATCATTCTGCAGAAGAGCAGACCTGTACATATATATAATTCATGTATGGAGAATAGGCAGGAACACACAAACAGCCTTCTTAGCTTGTGGCTGAGCAAAAAAAAATGTTGTGAAGGAGTGAATTCTCTCGTTTCTTATGTTTTCACAGAACTTGGCACCTAAAATTTAGTGCTCAAAATTTGCTTTCCCATCCATGTAAGAAAAAGTGTTTATTTTGTGTGTCCATTACAACTCTGGTACAACTAAATCAAAGTGAGATGGCAAAGCAGACCAATAGTGAAGAAAACAATCTTTGGTTTAAGATCTACTGTTAGAATGAGGAGTTTTCTACAGTAAGCTTGTTGTGGAAACAGGGAAAACATTGTTGGTATGACAATATAGGACTCTCATGAACTCTGTTGGTGCTTGACAGTAATTTTTCAGCATTTATTGGATAAGCATTTATTGATTTTTAACTGCATCACCTGTTTTGGTCTGTCCAAAAAAAAGGTATGACTTGCAAACCTGAGAAACAGCAACTGCCTGTTTAAAGTTAACCCTTCAATAGTTTGCTACCAGCAGGTACAAAAGCGTGTTATTTGAACCTTAAAATGCATTTTATGTAGCTACAAACGACCCAGAGTGCAGCCAGCACTGCTGCAGCTCCCTCTTCTAGTTCAGCATACAAGGCCTTGCAAGTTACCTTTACAAACAGGAATAACTGCTTTAACAACCATCACGTGTTTGAGGCTTCTTCCAAATCAATCAAAATCTGGAAGAATGGGCAAGAATTATGTTTTCCCTTGTCTCACTGCATCATTATGAAACAGCAAAATCTGTTTCAAAAAAAAATTGAGACTAGTTCTGTGACCAGAATGAACTAAGGATGGCAGTATTATTGTAGTCCACTACTCATTAAATCCTTCAGTAAATGAATACTGTAAGAAAACAGGGGGGTTGTTTTTAGAGGCAGGAATTGGGAGTCACATCCCGTCTCGGGCTGTGTTTGGATCTCCAGGATTTGCACATGGCCCGAGTGTGGCTGTGCCTTGGGGTGGGTGCTCTGCCTGAAAGAGAACGAACTCGCAATAATCTACGGGGAAATAAGAAAAGGGGAGGCAATCAGGACAACTTCTCGTGGAAGAG
>VWZD01006204.1:933710-963343 GCA_013396695.1 Sakesphorus luctuosus
TCCGCGGCCCTCACCGGCACAGTGGCAGCGAGCAGGGCCTTGGGATGCCGAAGTGCTGCTCGGGAGATGGAGCGCCGAGCCGCGGCCGTGCGGGGTTGGCTTGGCCTCGGCGGTGCTGCGAGCGCTCAGAGTGCCGAGACCTGGGGGGGCAGGGCCCGAGCTGCACCCGCTGAGAGCCGAGACCTGGCGGGGCAGGGCCCGAACTGCACCCACTGAGAGCCGGGACTGGCGGGGCAGGGCCCGAACTGTGCCCGCGGTGCCTCAGCCAGCAGGCGGTTTCCCACAGGCCTCGCCGAGCTGTGCATGAGCACTTTGAAAGGCCCCTTCAGAAAGGAAGGGTCAGGCCAAGCATTAACCTCAAAATGCTGCTGTAGGCTCGGATACGCCAGCAGAGATGGAAAACTGTGAAGCAGGAAGCCTCTAGTGCTCCCTTCACGTTCCTGCCTTAGGGGTACAGGCTCCTGCAGTGTCAGCAGTGCTGTGTGTCACTTGCTGGTTTAAGTGCCTGCCCTTAGAGAAGAAAATAACATCCCTTTAACTCATGGTGTTTCATATCGCAAGCTAGAATAATTTCATCATCATTGCAATTGGTTAAATTAGAATCAAGATGATGTCTCTGCATTGCTCAGCTTTGTACACTCAAGAAGTTGGCAAATTCCTATCAAGGAATTGAGTTTCTTCCCTGACATGTTCAGCTGAGAAAATGTAAGTGTAATAGAAATGCAAGCACAATGTTGAGATCCGTGGAAAAAAACAGTGAAAAATCAATATGCAATAATGTAGTCTTTCAGAATACCGTTTTTTTCCTTAAAGGTGGCTATACAGTTGGCTATACCCAACACAAGAGAGATTACAAGTCAGAATTACAATTTACTAAAAAGATTACAATAAATACGATACAGAGAAGAACCGGTTTTAACTCACAAAACCCCAGATGTATAACACAGCACCCTGGGACAGTGTTTGTTAGCCCATGTGGAGCAACACGTGGTCCCCCTGAGTGCAAAGTAAAAGGAAAGGTTAGTGAGGATGGTGGTCAGGGCTCTGTTGAGGTTCTGGTGCTCCTTTAGATCTGACAAGCAGTACCAGAAGTCCCAATACTCGAAGATTATACATGCTCAGGTTCAGGTGGGAATGCCCAGTCCCTGCCCCAAGGCAGGGAGTTTCACAATGGGTGATTTAACTCTTGAGTCATGGAGTATTTTTGGAATCTTTGATGGTCTTGGTGTGAAGACAAACTCCCCTGCCTAAAGGTTCTTTAACACCCAGCTTGCAGCCTGAGGTGTCAGGTGGGCAGCTGCTGCAAACGATCCATTATTAACAGTCCATAAGAGAAATGACATGGAGGATGTAGAATAGACAGTTTTGGTTACACCCACACAGAATCTCAACATAAAAATTACTGCCCAAACCCAAAGAGAAGATGATAACTCTCTTTAAAGTAGAAACAACAAGAAGCCCTTTACCAAAAATAGTTTATTGCACAAAACTTTTAAAGGAATTCCCTATGCACATAATTTTTATAATCAACATGCTTTGTATGATCATAAACATTAAATGTACATAGTGTAACTCCTCCAGCCCCTGGGTTATCCGTTCAAGAACGTGAAATGATTAACTTCTATCTTTACAAATACAGCCTAAGCAGACATTACTGAATGTCATATATGAAACAGAACCATTTCATTTACAATATCCAGAACATCTTTCCCTTCCCTAGAAATCTGTGCATCTGTATTGGAAATGAGGCTCCCCGAGACTCAGGTGTTAACACATAAGTAGTAGACAGAGAAATGCTGATGAGCATTAATAATTCCTTTGGACTGTAACTGCTTTCACATGAAAATATTTAAAGGCTCTGGTTATATGCAACTATTACCACTTTCCCCACAAGGTTAATAAACGTACATCACAATTTCAGCATGAACAGGAGTGAATCTGTCATCTTTAAGTTAAATTTTTATTGATAATACTATCTGTCCCCAGCAGACCTTTGTTGTCATAGCTAACACTAAAACAACCACGCTACTGCAGTTCTCTCCTCTAAGGAGAAATACATAATCCATGGAATTATGAACACTAGAACTTTCATCCCTGATATTACCTTACACATGTGAAAGTCTTATAGGTTTCAGCTAGGATATTGCCTGAATACATAGTATGGGATCAGGTCTCCCATTACACAAGTGGATTAGGGGGCTCAGCTGATCCCAATACAGTGCACAAGTATTTCCAAGAAATCTGGAAGACAATAGAATGGAGCATTATGCAATGTTCAGCAATGCCAGAGACTCAGTAACATTTTTTCCATTGTAGGGTTTGCTGGTCTTTGTTTTGATTTTTTTTTAAATGCAGTTACCCAAGTCCTCAAAAACTCAACAGCGTCTGAAAAAGTAATGCTGCAACTTTCAGCACTTGGGAACATTCTCACATTGCAGTGACATTTTTCCTTCATCAGTAAGACTTGGTTTAGTAGGTAGGAACTACTGAAGAAACAGACACAGAAAATACATTCCATTGCAGTGCTTGAAAAAGGATAATAAAAAAAATCTTTAAGATACTATTCTTCAGATTCTCCTGTGATGTATTTGGCAGTGCTGTGTCAGGCAGAGGGGAGGCAGTTTTCATTCCTACAACTAGTTTATTGCCTAGACAGCAGAGACCTGAAGCTTTGCAGACCAAGCATGCTCAGGGTGAGGCTTTTTAATAAAACAGCAACTATTTCTCTGGATAATTAGGAAACTAGGCTGATGAGCTTCAAAGAAAAGGCCTTGCTTTTATCACACACTGCTGCTCCATCTAGAAGACTTCCCAGTGATTTCTGTAATTTAACTGACTTTGGACCTCACTGGATTTAGACCCTCAAGTCTCACTGTCTGTCCTTCATTTAAGTAAATGACATGGTGCTTCTGCTTATAGAAAAAATACGGGCTGAATATAACCAAAAAATACCCAGTGTCCAGGTACTTCCAGAAGGAGGTGGGTCAGTGTGGGAATCCATTCTGTGCACAACAGCTCCCTCATCTCCAAAAGGGAAACTCATCTAAGGGAACTGGATTGTACAAGTTCTTGTCTTCAGGAGCTAGTGAGAAAAGCAGCAAAATGCAGAACTGATACAAAAAAGAGAGCAGACATTCAGAACAACTATGAAGGTTTATAACAATTCTGGCTTCTCTGATACCAGATAAAACCTTTCTCCATACTACTGTTACCAAACTTAACAGATTAAAACAAGATGGATTCTTAACTGTAGGCAATGTATTTAATAAAGTGAACAGCAACACTAATGCTGCACAAGTATTATTTTAAATCCTGGACATTTGGTGGTTTATTGTCCTGAATATATTATTCATTATGTACTTTTAATTTTTTCCTTTAACAATACTGAGGGTTGTTTTTTCTTCTTTGAGCTTAATATACAGGCAACTTCAAGAACATGACAACAGTGAAATAATCAGTACCATTTACTCTACAGAGCAGACTGCAGCAGTATGCAGACACTAACATGCCTAAGCTAGTCAATAAAGCTTTTGACTTTTCTTTGAATTGTTTGGTAGATCCATAGGATGGGCACCTAATGCCACCTGAATGCATTTCTTCCTTCACCAATTTCAAAACCTTGACTGTCACCACCACTTGACTTTGATCCCAGTAAAATATAAGTCAAAATCCAGAAGCTGAGGGGCATGAAATCATTCAGTATAAACAAGCACACAAAGTGTTCAACTGGACTAGAGCTTGAACTGGTAAGTAATTATGAGAAATCAGACTTTAGACAAATAGAAGTGGATTTGGGCTTTTTGTATGTTAGTTTGCTTATTTTTTTGCCTTACTGCTGAACAAACTGCAATATCCTTCCCATTCCTACACAACAACCAAGCCCATCCACAAGCAGAAAGAGTCTCTTTGGAAAAATACAAGAAGTAGGATTTTTTTCCGGCCACTGAATCTACTTGTACTCACCAGATTTCTTCTTTATTTTGCAAACTATAGTGGATATAATTGACCTGTTTTCTGTATGTTTTAAAGACAAAAACATTCTAGTATATGAGTTGCCACTGAATCTTCCAGGTAGTGTTGCATGTATGCTGATTTGTGCTTTAGAACTCAGCACATTTGGCAAGGCAGGACCCCTCCACTGCATTTTTAATGAGGAGAGTGTGGGCTTATTGCTCACTATGACCCACCACATGGAGCAACAGGAGCAAAGGTGAAGGAATCTGAAGTGAGCTGCTTTGGAAATAACCTCGTCCAGGTGCCCTGCAGAGAGGCTGCCACAGCACCAACACTCCCATTCATGGTGAACACTTTGCAATAGAGGGTGCAGAAAGGAGGGGAAGTGTAGGGGGGAAGATAAAGCTATTAAAAATAATAATAATTTTATAGGCATTATAATCATGTATTTAAAGTAAAAATAATTAAATTTCTGAAAGCTCTGGCTTTAGGAGCTAATTTCCTTAAGCCATTTGTACAGTATGTTGAAAAAGAGCAAACTTAAATGTAACATTAAAACAATGACAGTAACAAAAACCCTCATGTCAGCCTTAACTTACAGAATATAAGCATATTAAACCAGATATTCAAAGTCAGAAAATTATGATCTTTTTCTTATATATATATATTTTTTTACACACATACTTTTTTAAGGGTTTCTACTTCAAAACTCGAACTAAAAGGTGCAAAGTGTTTGTGCAGTGAAGCAAAGCTCACTACTGGCCTGTGACTGCAAGAGAAAAACTGGTACTTTACAAAACATCCCAGGCAAATCTGCCAAAAATACCAACTGCTCTGCATTGCTTGTCTTTACAGTCTTCTTTCTTTTGCTGTAGGTCAGAGGTCATCTTCATAACTGTAAATAATTTACAATGACTTTTTTTTTCTTTAAATACAAATATCTATAATCTGAACTTTGAGAATAAGAGATTACAGGAGGGAAGAGAGAGGATGCTCCCAACCACTGCTAACATCTGAACATGAGAAGTACTTATTTTTCCCTGTAATTTGGCTACAACCAAAGATGGGAGAAAACATCATATCCCACTCCCCCCCAGATAAAAATAACCCAAACCAAACATAAAACCCAAAAGGTTACAAAATCAACAGTAATTCCTTAATAAAGTCACACAGATTGACAAATACAGACCTGGAACCAGATGCTCCTCCTGACCTCATTTTAAACCTTCATCTGAACCTCTTACAAACCCTCAGATGAGCTAGATTCACCAGTTGGCAGTTCCCAACATGACAGAACTATTATGGCAAGGTTTCAAACAAACCCTTGGTACAGAACATTCTGCATTTACTTTTACATCAGTTTCTCAAATCTGTGCCTTTTGCTTCTACAGGCAAAAGCACAACTCTGAACACCATTTTTAAAAAATGAAATAAATAATTTTTATAAAGATTTGTTTATATACTTAAAGCAATAGGAAGAAAGACAACTGATAAGGATTATAGTGTCAAAGCTTCCTTGTTACTAACACTACAATTCTCTTTCTTTTCATCTAGAGTAGGAATCTCCTGCTGGTCTGATGCAGTTGCAGGACTGGTAGAACCAATGTCCATTAACCTCTCCTCAATCTGAGTCCACGAAGACATTGATTCATGTACTGTAATGGTGTGTTCCTCCATCTGACGCTGAAGGCTGTCCATTTCTTGCCTTGGAGAACAAAAAAAGCAGAATTTGTAAGCAGAAAACTAACTGCTACATGCAAGATCAAAAAATTACTTTTCTGATTCCTGATACCTACTCCAAGAGTACCTGAGATATAGGTGTATACAAGAGAAAGAAATCTACTGGAAGCTAAGGAATTGTCTTGTTTAATTTAAGAGCAAAACAAATACAATATGCCTAATTCAAAAGTGAGGGCCAACAGTAAAGGCACTTGGTGCCTGCCATGTGAACCGTGGTACTCCTGCAGGTATGGAACGACAACATGGGACACAGAGCTGGGGAAAGCAGCAAGGAAAATGCTCTCAGGTACATGGTGTGATTTTTGGGGTTGACCTATGCAGGGCCAGGAGTTGAACTCAATGATGCTTGTGGGGCCCTTCCAACTCAGGACATTCTATGATTCTATGCAAAACAACTAGACAAACACATTATGACTTTAGTCAGACGCCAGCTTAGCAAAGTCTGGTAGGACAGATCACAGAACATCAGCACAGACTTCCTCCCTCAATCATCAACTGAGGTGATGAGAGTAGCTCAGTTGTCCTAATAACCTCAACTGTCCATCTCCCTGAAGCTGCAGCTTTCCTGTACCTTGCCTCACATATTTTTGCAGTAATAGTAGAGACTTACTACCACATGGCTCAGGCTCCTACCACAAGCAAGAACCAGAGATAGTTGTTTCTGGTTAGTTCTGCTGTGTACAATTTAGGATGGACATTTTGTACAGTTTATAGTAAAGTCTTCTTTCACCACGATAATGGCCTTTTAAGCAAGCACTTACAATGACAGAACATCTTACTCTCCTAAATATAGTCCAAATGAGAGGAAAATAATTCATTTTACAAATCCTTTTTTATCTTAGGCTGGCAGCTGGTTTACTGGAAAGACTTTTAAGATTATTTAATATGGTTGAAAATAACAGGTCATACTTTAATTGCCGGAGACAGCTGTTCAGATTTTTTAAAGGCTCCTTGCTCACAGCTGTTGATGGTTTCAACAGTTCTTCCAACAAGGCAGCAGGCACTGGACAATCAGGAATCTTGACTGGAGTCACAGGATTGGAAGAGTTATTCTCTCCTTTCAATTCCTTCCTCTGGTTAAAGGAAAAAGAATTATTTCATCAATGTCATTTTTACTACCTAGAAAGGGTCTCATATCACAGTACTGGTACATGGTACATGTCTGCATTACAGAGCAGGAATCACAAGCACATTTATGTTAGGTAATTTAAAAGCATTAGCAGAGTACTTTCCTGTACCCTACAACTTTTGGTCTTTGTATCTAAATACCTTCTTCATCTTGCCATGCTTCAGGTCCAACTTCAGTTGCTGGTTCTGCTGCAGCAGTGACTTCATGCTGTTCTTCAGTTCAGTCACTTTAGCCTGCAGCATAAACTTATCCTTCTGAGTCACTGACAGATCTTCCCTCACCATCTCCAACTCAGTCTTGATATTCTAAATGGGAAGAGAATCAATGTGAATAAAAATTCCAGCCAGCTATTGCTTTTATAATTTTTTTTAAGTTTTCAGGAGAAAATAGGAAAAAGAAATACACAACACTGTTGTTTGAAACAAATTTGCCATGGCAGAAAATCACAGATAAAAAAAACAAGTAGCCTATTTTGATGGCATATGGTCAAGGAAATAAGAAGCTCACAGCACAGCCAAAATAAAACTTGGGAAAGTACAGACACTGCAAAACATCTCATAAGTAAGTTTTTATGGATAAAAACGTTGTTTTAATTATCCCCCTACAGCTATCAGCATTCCAACCCACCAGAATCTCCACTGGTTACATTAAATACCTGCAAGACAACTTGCATCCCTTCCAACTCCTTGTGGCTGCGCTGTTCAGTCATGTCCAACTGCTGCTTAAGTGTTTCAATTTCTCTTTCTTTTCGTTCCACTTCCCATTTGAGGTCTTCCACCTACCAGGGCAGATAAAAAAAAGGTATATTTAGAATTATCTACAGGTGCCATCGACCACAAAATCTAAAATACATTCTTATGTCTCATGAATCATTCCTGGTTCTAAGAAACCCTGGCAAAACTTCATTAGAAACGCTGAATTAAAGACACACGAAGTCATACAATGCAATATAAATAAGGATAAACACAGTCAGTGTTCACTTTTTACCTCCTGGCTTACTAGAGGCTGTTCACTAAGCTTGTCATCCAGGTTTTTCTGCAGAAGTTGGAGCTGAGCCCTGGCTTCTGCCAGCTCTTGCTGAAACTGTGATACCTCCTGGGAATGTTTTTCATCCTCTGCCCTGCAAAGTAGGATTAACAGACACAGCAGTTAATCTGTCCTTTAAAACAAGTACGTCTCTGGGTCAGCCTTGTAACTGTGACACAACTGTGCATGGAACCTGGTTAGTTACAGCTTTGACTGAAGACTTTGCCCACACATTCACAGCAAGAGTTAAATCACAAGAAGAGTTTATGAAACAGGTAATTAAATATTGAAAAAAGTTTTTAAAAAATCCTTGAGCACTGGTAATAGTCAAGTCACAAACAATAGATTATGCAGTAAAAAACCTATCAGCAACTTTCCTTTGTTTTAAGAGGAATAGAGGTAACCTTACATCCATTCTCATGTAGGTCTGACAATTTCTTATAATTTAAGAAAACATCTACACAAGCAAACAAATGGAATTTTAATATATCATGGAATATAGTCAATAATCAAATTAATTTTCCATGTACTTTGTCAGGTATGTGAAAGAGAGAATAAAAGGATATATATATATGAAGTGCTAATCTGTACTAGTAACATGAAGTAGTACAAGTCTGTGTTCCAAATAGAAATAATGCAGATGGTTTAGCCTAAATACAGTGCACTTCAGGACAAACTGAATTATGAAGGGAGAAAAATGCAGTCCAAACAAGCATCTCATAGTCAGGCTCTGCTGCAGAACATTCAACATAATCTACTCCAGAGGGGCAAAATCCCAGAATTCACTAACCCATGGCTTTTTCCAGAGGGTTTGTTATAATTACTGTTCTCTAAGATCTTGGCCATTTACTTACTGCAGTTTGTCCACTTCAGCCTGGAGGGCCTGGACAAGCAGTTCCTTGGCGTGGAGCTCCTTCTTGATTTCGCTGAGCTCCAGCATGGCCGCGCGGTGGTGCCGCCGGTTGTGCGCGGCGTCCGCCTTGGCTGCTGCTTCCTACCAGGGACAAAAGAGGCAATTTTGCTTTGGTCTGTCACTGTGGGTGAATCACAAAGCAAGTTAGACTAAAGCAGTACAAAACAAATCAAGAAGGAAACTGGGCAGCTGTTAACACTTCTTTTGTCTAAAAAAACCCTTAAGTATCGGTGTCCTGATTAATGGTAATGGTAATAAATAACCATATATAATTATAACAGAAGAAGCTTGTTTGCTGGACTGCTGCTTCACTGTGAATTTTTGGATGGACTATCATCCCTTCAAGATGTCTCATGCATTACAAGTCATAATGGAACTTCCTGGATAGTCAATGAGTGTGATTAACACAGAGCACAACTGAGGAGACATCCACTGATCTTTCAGCCACTAGCCACCATCACAAAGGCCCCATAAGAAGCACTATGTTGTAATGCACAGATTTTAAAATGCTTTTAAAATATATTTAAATAATATTTTAAGTAAATAGAACAAAAGATAACCCATTACCTGCTTCTGAAGATCTTTAACTTTTAACTTTTCTTTCTCTAAGGAAGCCTGTAAAGCTTGAATAAGTTGTTGCATTTGCTGATCCTCTTCCTCTTTCCGCTTTAGAACTGCCTGAACCTGCAGCACATCACAAAAATAAATGCATGTGTTATGTGGGCTCACTGGAAATAGAGGAAATACAAACACAAGCCAATGCAGGCATTGCAGAACAACACTCTGCCTCTCTGCTGTTCACTGATCATTCTTTCCACATGGTACCCTTCAGCCTTACAGTAGCTATGGTTAAATGGCAGTTTATGGCTTATACTCCATGAATATATTACTAGTGGCATTAAAACTGTTCATCTCAATCAATCTGCATGTAACACAGTCTGTATGTTCCAACCACCTAAACTGAACCACACTTTCACTATTGCGAATGTTATAGTGAAATTTTAATAATTATTTTTTCAAAAGAAACAACTCTGTTAGGAGTGAAGTCCCATTTCTGATCTCTGGTTTAGCCCCCCATATTAGTGCTATTACACAACACATGGGGGACCCAGAGTTGGAAAAAACGCATCAACTTTGTATCATATGAGCTCATTCTTTTCTTAAGTTATTATGTCACAAAGTCAAATACCTGTAGGTTCAGCTGTACCAAGTCTGCCTCTCGTTTTGCCAATGCTGTTTCAAGGATATTATTGTGCTCCCGCAGAGCAGCGTTGGACTGACTAAGACCTGTAAGTTTTCCACGTTCATGCTCCAGTTCAAGGGCCAACTTCTTATTATTTTCTTCTAAACGTTTTATCTTCTTCCTGAAGCCTCTAGATTCCTGAAGCTACAGTCAAAAAAAAAAAACATAAATCAAACAAATGTAACCAAACAGCTCCAGATTACTACCATAAAAAAGTTGTGAGTTAAACTCACTAAACATCTTGCTTTTCCAGAAAGGGATTTCTTTTTTCTTTTCTTTTAAAATTTTTAAATGAACATTAAAAAGTAAGTTCACATTGGTATTTTTTTATGTTGGAAGACTAAAATGCTTGCTGGAAAGCAGAATCCAGGAGTACTGTTAAGATACAGATCAAGAGTAGTAGATAACTGTATTTTTTGTGTAACTCTACAACTGAATACCACCACTCTGCCCTCAAAATCACTGGGGATCCATGACTCCAGATATTTCCAAAAGCTAATGATTCATTCATCCTCACTCTCTCATGACCAGACACAGCTGGTATGTAATACAGGAACCATTTTTCTCCCTCATCCTTTTTCCCTATACGACAATGACTCACGAAACCACAAAGAACCAGCACAAGGCAGCAAAATTTGCAAGGATCACTGACATGATATTTTCTATCTAAGGTTCTGATTTCCTGCACTGTTAGAATAAAATCATAGTGCTATAATTTCTCCCTGTCTCCCAGGCACTTTTTAGTGTCATATACTCATTTACCAAGCAAATTCAAGCAATCACCTCATCCTCAAGTTCCAGCACTTTCTCTCTGTACTCTTCAAGCTCCTGGCTAGTGAGTGAAATCACTTCTTGCAATTCTTTTTCCAGCATCAACTTACTGCTGCTCACAGCTCGCAATTCTGTCTTCAGAGCTTGAATCTTTTCCTAAAGACAAAGGGATCACATGTGTCATCAGTGCATCACCCAGAGCTGCAGGATTTTTGCTTTAGTTAAAAAGCCTGCTTCCCTAGCAAGTATCAAATGAAGTGCTAGTGTTTAATTTAAAGGTCTTGCTCAGAGCTTTCCACCCCTGCATCCAGCTACTGCTCTTCATATATTTGATACCTTGCTCCATTGGTCCAAGGAACTGTAGCTTCCCCCAGGAAATTAATTTTCTTATCACAGCCATAACATAAATGAGTAAGTTATGGCTACCCTGAAAAACTTTGAACTGTCAAGGAGAAAAAAGCAGTAAGACTTAGAATTTTGGAAAATCTTCAGACACTGACCCTTTAAAAAAGCCCAAAACCTACAAACAAACCAACAATAAAAATTAATCAGGAAATCTAGCACAAAGGCTAATGATCCTCTTGAGCTTGGATTACAATTGGTAAGCTGAAAGATATGAATAAAACAAAAAAAAACCCCACCAACCAAGCCAAAGCCTGCCAAATCACCTCTCTCAAATGTAGTTACATTCTCAGTGCTCAGAACACTGACACCATGTCCTTACCTAGCTTTGTATTCCAAATATTTTCATCACTTCAGGGTAAAATAATATTTCAAGACTTAGAGTTAATAACAAGATAGCTGTGTCTTTGTACAGTGTGACAGGACATCTGCATACCTGAGCAACCTGGTCGTTTCCACCATCAGTAATCTGTGCTTTCAGTTTGCTCAGCTCTGCTTCAGCAGATTCCTTTGCAGTCAGAGACTCCTGGAGCCGCCGGCTCAGAATGCTGACTGCATTCTCATAGGCTTTGTGCTTGGCTTTCATCTCCTTCTGAGCACTCGTCAGGTCTGACCCCAGACGCTTCATCTTCTGCTTCTGCTCAGTAATGGCCCTGGAAAACACCATGGAAAAACAAAACCTGCTTGAAAAACAGTACCAGAAGATTAATTTTTCACATGGCCCAACAAAAAACAATGTTCACTTCTAACTCTTTGTCCCAGAGACACCCAGGTCATGAGAGAAAGCCATCAGGTTGGCAAGACAAATACCTTGAAGTCTCCAGATAACATTCTAAGAAAACACTTGTGGTAATTAAGAGGTCTTTGTTAGAGTTATTAAAATGCTAACATGAAGAAATACATTCTAGTCTCTCTAAAAATAACAGATTTGAGAGTAAGAATCCAGTTTAATCTAAGATTCTTGATGGATATGTCAGGTATCATAAAAACCCTGTGATCACCAGTGGAAAAAAAAGAACAGTTCTTGTTAACACCAACATTCTAGCCAGTTAAGGCTAAAATTCAAGGAATGGTAATTAAGATTATCTCCACTCTGTATGTTGTATGGCAGAGACTGTTGGTTAAAAGTGTAAGTGAATCAGAGAAGCTGCAACTCCTGCATAGTGTACAGCCAACACTTCGCCATGGATATGACTATGTGTATTTCCCAAAGGAAAGACTAGGGAATAGGCAAAGTGTGATTGCTAGAAAGGTGAGTATGAAAACCAAATGCTGTAGTTATTTTTTCTGTGGTAAAAGAACACTTACTTTTTTGCTTCTTCTTGCATTTGTTCTACTTGTTGTTTTAATGCCTGATTTGCCTCAGCAAGAGATTCCATTTGTTCCTTATCGAACTGCAAAGACTTAACAGAAAGGGAAAAGCACTCGTGAGAGTAAGAACAAAAGCATGTTTGCTGTATGTTGGGGAATAACAGAGTAATCAGGAAATTTCAGAATTACTTTAATCTCTAAATATAAATTGTTCCACAGCTCTCGGTGTTCCTTCTCTTTCCCTTTTATTTCTTCTTTTAACTCTTCCCTCTGAGGGCACCACCATAATACATATGAACAGAGTTCTAGTTTGGTTATTATTATTCTCAGATGGAGTTCACTTTGGGACCAAGGAAATGACTTCCACATCACACCTCTATCACTCACATGGTCAAGCAGTCATGTATTTACAGAATTTTGGTAGGTGTATGCTCAAATGTCTAGAGAATATTAAATATGTACCCAAGAACCTTGTCTTGTAGGTGATCACTGTTTATTTCTAAAGTTAAAAGAAACACTCTCAAAGTCCAAAGCTTTACACCTTCCATACCTGTAGGCGTGTTTCCATATCATCTCGCTCTTTCTGCACTGACTGAAGATGATTCTCTATTTCCACCATCTGCTGGTGAACCTGAGATACTTCCTTTTGTAGCTTTGAATGTTCAGATTCGAGAGACTGTTTTTCAACTTGAATTCTCAGCAGCTCTTTTTTTAACTCTTTCAGTTCTGAGTCCAGCCGCTTCTTTGTAGCTTTTAGTTCGCTGATCAGCTGGTCCTTGGAACTTGCATCTCTTCGATAAGCCTCCACCATTACCTTGGACACAAGAGTTACAAGAGAACAATGTCACTTCTGTTACAGCTTTATAAATTTATGACAAATTCACTAGAAAGTATTTACTGATATTCTTTTAGTTTGGGGGAGGTGTGCCATACAAATGAGCATCAGTTTCTGTACTGCATTTACTCTGGTTCGAAGACTTTTACATAAGCTCAGACAACACCACTATGTATTAGGAGTTCATTTAAAAAAACACCTCTGAGTGTTCACAGCAGAATGGGATACTCTTCTTCACATTCTTCATGGAACTGCACTAATTATGGGCCATTTTGAAAAACTAAACTAATTTTAAAGTATTAACCATCCCATGCACACCATTAATAACTTTTGCCATGAGAACAGGGTTTAACTGTGACTGACAGTTTAAACAGCCTTCCCAACCTTAAACCTAACAAGCTAAAACAAATTTTGGCACTAGGTTAATAAGCAATCAAGTAGTAAATTTATGGTGCCACCCTATAAATAAAACACATATATGTGTAACACTAATGACATACCAATTTCAAATCACTGTTTCAAAACTGTAAATTCAGAATAAAATTTGCAATAACACACTTACTTTCCATCTAATTACTGAAGCAACTATCATTTTTCAATGCTTCAAGGAAACGACAACACTTGAATATTTTCATGAGTGCTTTTGCAAAAGCAAACCTAATCAACAAACTAGAGATTTACTATGGTGGATCATTTGGCAAACTCCCAGAAGTCCCATCAAAGCATGAATTGGTTGGTGGATCAACTTTTACATTACTTACAAATAGAAATTCAACTGTCAGTTATATAGTTTCTTTATTTCAATGTCACACAGTTCTGTGATAAAGAAAATAGATTCAAGTATTCTCACAATGCACCTCAAAGTACATGCCTTCACTGTAAAAAGAAAGATATTCCTTGGGTTTGTGTCTCTGAAATTGCTTTTGCTTACCTTCTGCTGCAGGAACTGTTCTTTCACTTTTTGAACCTGTTTTTTGAGGCTGGCATTTTCTTGTTGCAGATTTTCCACCTGCCAAAGGGGGAAAAAAGCAAGCATTGCTTTACATGCCAAATGCCATACTCTAAGTGACTTCTTCAGTGACAGTATCTGTGCCTTGTACTAAGTGCCTAATCTAATGAGGATCCTGTTTCTGGCTAAGTATCTCAATGGTTGATAACACAGCATTTTACACAGAAATACATTCACACAGGTCACCACACAGTGAGCCCTGTTAACCCTAAGGAATGCACCAAGTCCCCTTATACATTAAAGTTTTAGTAAACATCATTGGTGTACAGATGATGTATCTGGATGGCATCTGTTCACACATTCCTGACCAAATGGAGAAACCAGTTGGTTCTTTGAAGGAAAAAAACCCCATGTTAAATATACTTGCATAGTTTTTCAATACTTCTATTGGTAATACTATCAAGTCCCATTATTGTCTTCAAAAGAAATCTCTGAAGATTGCCAGGAATCTATCACTACCAGTATTCAATAATAAAGCTCTTCCTATGAAGCCTGGATGCTCTAAAAGATACAGATCATACACAACTGTAAATCTAAAGTGTGAACAGAAGACTGACCATAATTTCAAGCAGACAGAAAAAGAATACAGATATGCTTCAGGCTTGTCCTTGTCCAATGACTAGAAAAAAGCCTTGGTTGCTATACAGCTATATGCAAAACCAAACCCTAGTATATTTTTTCAAGAGAAAATGTACAATTAAACACGACCAAATTACTGCATAGGAAGAACGTTTGGCCCACAGTGCCACAGAAAAAGAGAACACTAAAAAATTACTTTCCAAACTTTGATCTGTACTCAAAATTATTGTTTTTAAAACAAATAGATTTCAGGAAGATGGTGGCTCTTGGAAACAGACAAAACAAGACTGATTAACCTCAGCTTCCCATCCCATACTACACAAATGCATGAGCACATATAGATACCAAGGGATATTAAACCGTAAGGTCACCAATGATGTAAAAGGATATAAAGTGCCAGTCTACAAACAAGGAGAAATGATAGAACTGATTAAAATATTCCCCTAGAACTGACTAAAATATTCCCCTCAGATGAATCCCACAACTACACAGGTACACACACTCACATGTACCAACCTCGTCTCACGTAACTGGCTCTATCATGTGCCTGTGGCAATCCTTCCCTGCAACAGCTACTTTAAGTAAGATACCTTTGGGTTCATTACCTGGCTTGACTTGACTGCCATTTCTTGCTTCAGTTGCTCCAAGATTTGTGATGTCACTTCTGTATCTTCTCCAAGGCGTGTCACTCCTTCCTCAAGCTGCTCTTTGCCTGCTTTTGCTGCCTGCAGAGCTACTTCCAAGACAATCTTCTCATTCTGTAAATAGTGGATCGTGTCATCTTTAGAAGTAGCATCACTTTGGAACTCTTCTAATCTGGCCTTCAGTTCATCATACTGTGTTTGTAGGTCACGCAGGGACTGCTCTTTGGTGTGCAATGTCTCTTGGGTGAGAGTCAATTGCTTCATTAGGTCCAGGTGTTCTTGCTGTAGCGATTCAAGCTGCAGATCTCGCTGATGCAAAGTCAACTTGACCTGAGAAGCATTTTAAGATTAAATTAATACAAAGGAAAGGTTATCTTCGCAAATGCACTCCAATCAAAGTCAAGTATTTTAATTATTATTTTAGCTTCTAGAAGAAAATAGCAGGAGGTGAAAATATTGTTTAACTTTCCTAGGCTACTTCTTCTGTTTGCTCTATTAATTACATTGATTGACTTCTGCAGCATCTGTTATCTTACAGGCTAAGCAATGACCAGAATGACAAGCCAAATATATTCATAATATTCACTGTATTCTACATTTTTAGTTGAAAAGTATCTCCATAGTAGATATACCGGTAAATTCAGCATTATTAATGATAATACCATATCATTGCATGGACTATAATACTGAGTTATCATGTACTTCATCTCACTCCAGCCCTTGACATGCTGCCTACAAAAGGCTACAAGGTTAAAGCAGGACTCTCTAGCAAAATATGGATTTAACAGGCTCTAAGTGTAAATGTATATAATGACATTCTGACTGCCTAACAACTTTGAACATGGATCCATGGTTCTTGTCTATACTTACACTAATGACATATTGAATTCACTAAAAAACACTAGGATCTGCAAGACAGTAGTTCTGAATTTTAAAAAAAGTGCTGTTTCTGAGATGGTTGGAAAAAAAAGGCCTTTTCTCCTGAAACAGAATGACTTTGATATGGACTTCATTTTTGGAGAGAACTTTCAGGTTTTAAAAATGAGTTTACAGCTCAGTATGTATTTACTATTGCTTTTTCAGCCAAATAAGTATTTCCCTTGAAACTCCTGGGCAGTTGATTACAAACAGCCTACCTGCTCCAATTCTTTTTCCAATGTTGCTGCAGAATCAGCCATTTTCTGAAGCTGTTCTTTCTCATCCTCAAACTCCTCTAGTTTTCTCTGCAGGTCTTCTTCCACCATGGTTTTAGCCTCTTGGATCTGCATAAAGGCAGCTTCTTGATCTAACATGTCAGCCTGTACAGAAAAAGCAAGGAATCAACTACTGCAGGTTCAATGGATGAGGAAGAGTGGGGAAAAAAACAGGAAGAGAAAAAAGTAAATTATCAAGCAAATTTGTAGAGGAAAGACACAAGCACAAATAATTCTGATTTACACCTCTGTATGCTTTTACTGAAGTCACCCATTCATATACTTAAGGCACCTGACAACAACAGTGAATGTCTTGCATACTTGTGACTCTGAATTTCTATTAAAAAGCACCATGTTCTTTCTCAATTGATACAACATGGCATAAAGAAAAACAATCTTTACTCAATTAAGCTATTTGGGAAAATGCTAAAACAAAAGGGATTTCCTTGGATGCTGTAGCTACTCTGTGTAGCTACTGACAGGAAATAGAAATTCCTGCCATTTACACAACATGTTGGTAACCCTGGAGATGGAGTGCTTCCACTAACTTGCTGCTTTACTGCCCTTGGAGACTCAGAAGCAGGAATGTCACTGAAAATCAGTGGAATTTAAGGTTCTAAGAGATTTGAAAGTGACTGTACTGCACTTAGATTTTACCCAACTTTTATTACTGGAAGGCAGGAAGAACAAACTTGATTACTGAGCCATTTCACACACTTAAAAAACACGTTACTGATTTAGATTAACTTCCAATCAAGTTTTCTCTTGAAAAAGTTCATCAATGTGCAAACAACACTTACAGTTGCCTTTAAAATTCAATTAAAAACAAATACCAGAACTGAAAATGCAAGGATCACCTTTGAATGGGAAATATATGGCCTTGCTCCCTCTTATTATTCATAATGCCATGGAAATTTATTTATTGTGAAATATCCACTGTTTTTATAATGCCTCATTTGAACCAGTTCGTAATTCTGTGTTACTTTGCCAGAATAGCCTTGAGTTTGCAAAACAAATACACAGCCTAGACAGAACAGAATTCATGCAAACCATCTACAACCATACCTCAATATTCTGTAGCTGTGCTGCAATACGTTCTTTTTCTTTAATGGATCTGTGCTGGGTTTCAGTCAGCTGCTGAGACAGTGTCACATTCTCCAGCTTGAGATGTTCCAGCATACCTGCTTGAGTCATTTGCCCAGCCTAAAGGAAGGGAAGAAAAAGTCACAGATTTAATAGCAATAGTCAAAATTTGGCCAACAAATTTAGGAGTTTTAGAAAAAAAAATAACATTGAATCTATGTGTGTCTTACTTCAGCTACTACTTTTGTGGCACTTTTCATTCACAAAAGCTAAGTGCTTTGGTTAACTTTATGCCTCACCATCCATCAGGACACTGAGCTATTGACTGCTACCCTCTGGATGTGACTGTCCAACCAATTCCTTATCCACCAAACAGTCCACCCATCGATTCCATCTCTCTCCAGTGTAGAGAGAAGGATGCTGTGAGGGACCATGTGAAATGCTTTACAGAAGTCTAGTTAGATGACACCTGTAGCCCTTCCCTTGCCCTGGCGCAGTCAGTCTATTGTAATGCCACTAGGTTGCCCTCCAGATAAAATCACAGAACAGATTCTCAGTTCTCCCATGTGCAAAGAAATGCCAATACCTGTATATTGGCCATCTCACTCTGCAGCCTGACACGGGCCTCCTGCGCCAGGACGAGCTGCTGCTGGTACCACTGCCGCACATTTTGGAGAGATGTGATCTCTGTTTCGGATGCCTTTAGCTTGTTGGTCAGGGTGGTCCGTTCCAGCTGCACCTTCTGAAGCTGGCTCTGTAAGGAAGCCAACTGCTGCCGCAGATCATGAACTAGAAAAAGGAAAATAAAAACCTTGGACTAGAGCAGTCCATTGTTCTATTTTTATGCACAATTTTTCAAGGATTATTGCCATATTCACAGATTTTTCCTTTCTTTTTGAACAAAGGCATATACGCCTAATCACATAGATTGGCTTTTCCTTCAAAAGTGCTAGAATCTGAAGCACCAGGTCATAAGCACAATAAAATTAAACTAATCACTTCTGTAGGCATTCATAGTTCCCTAGAGGCAGAAAATTTGAACTAATTTAACATCAGGAAGTAGGTGTCCTGACACGTTCACCATTACAAATCATTATTTGTACAATTTTCTAAGAAAACAATCAGGGCACTGTCAAACAGTCACTGGACTAAGTATTTATGCCTCCAAGTGGCAGTTTGCAAACTGTGGCACTTGTGACACAAAACCAAAACCAATCATCTTAAAATTCATACCATTCTATTAATATGACATTATTTAAACATGTTAAAATTTATTCTTCTTCCTGGACTTCAAAAATCATGTTGAAAAATGATTTATGGAGTAGCAATTTTAAAGACTGACATTTACAACATCCCACCTGTGCTGTCTCTGGTGAGAACGCTTTTTTGCATATCTTCAACTTTCTGCAGCAGTCTTTGGTACTGCTCCTCTGCTAACTGCAAATCATTATTTGAAGAAGCCAAACTAGCATTCTTTGCTTCCAAGGCATTTTGCAGGTCAGCCATTGCTCGTTCCAGATCCCAGCAAGACTGCTTTAATGTGGCCACTTCTGAGCTCAGAGATTCCTGCTTCTGCTGGCTGCTTTGGCTGTGCTCCATCTGCGCCTGAAGCTTCGTGTTCAAAGCTGCAAGTTGGGCTTGTAGCTCAGTCTTCTCTTTGAGAGCCTGAATGTGTCCAGAAAATCAAACCAGAGAAGTCTTAAGATAAAATACTCTAATGGGTGACTAAAAAAGATACACAGCAAAAATACCTGAAAGGTCAAAATACAGAGGAGAGCACAGACAACACATATAGCATTGTATGACAGTAATCGAAACAGGATTTTTAGTAAGACAAGTATGTCTACACTTTAAGGAAGAATGCTTTTTATTTTAAGTGTTATACCCTCAATTAAAACAAAGAGAAAGTACAGTTATACACACACTTCTAGCATTGCTCTGGATTTATCATCTTTTGACTTTTTAAAAAAAAAACATACAAAAACACCACTTTTTTTAAAGTAATCTTTGAAGACTTTACTAACTTTATATTTACCCTGTTCAGCATTGGTATTGGGTTTGCCTGGTAAGAGTTTTGTAGTGGTGGTCTTCCCTTATGTCTAATGGGGCCAATGCCAGCTGGCTCCAAGACAGACTCACCACTGACCAAAGCTGAGCCCACCAGTGACAATGGGAGTGCCTCTGGGATAATGGATTTAAGAAGCTGAGGAAAAAAAGAGCGGAAGGAGAACAGCAAAGATAAGAGTTAAAATATATGAGAGAAACAGCCCTGCAGACACCAAGGTCAGTGCAGAGGAGGGGAAGTGCTCCAGGCATTCATGGAGGGCTGACTCCCACAGTAAGAATACCACGATGGACCAGGGGAAGAGTGCGAGGAGTCCTTCCCATGAAAAGAACGGAGCGGCAGAGACAACACGTGAGGAACTGACAGCAACTCCCATTCCGTGTTTCCCTACACTGCTGAGAGGGGAGGAGGCAGAGAATTCCAGAGTGAAGCTGAGCCCAAGAAAAAGGGAGGGGCAGGAGTTGAGGTGTTTTTAAGATTAGTTTTTATTTCTCATTACCCTACTCTGACCTGATTAGCAATAAATTAAACTCACTTCCCGAAGCCAAGTCTCTCCTGCCTGTGATGGTAACTGGTGAGTGATCTCTCTCAGCCCATGAGACTTCCACTGTACTTTTCCTCTCCCCTATCCAGCTGAGAAGGGGAGTAACAGAGCAGCTCTGGTGGACACCTGGCATCCAACCAGGGTCAGCCCACCACAGTATCCTTGTGAAGTCCTTTATTCAATGAGGTTTTAACAAAACACAATTCCACAAGTAGTAAGGAGGAGTCTCTTGAAAATTAATTGAAATATTAATGTGATTTGCTAAATACAGAATTGCAAATTCATTTTGTACCTGATTAGCTTCTAGTGAGAGTGCTTCTAGTTGCCCTTCAAGTCTCATCTTCTCCTTCAGAACCTGCAGCATTTCATCATGAGTTCCTGCGACAGAGCTTTCCATAGAAACACTGGAGACAGAGGCAGCACACACACAGTTACAGGGTTAGAATACAACACTCATCTACTTGGAGAAAAGTTGAACTGAAATTAAGAGGGACTAAGACTCTATGTGTGACCCAGACTGTAGGACATTTTTTCTGGCTTTATGATAGATCCAGAACACAGTGTAACAACCTTAGTTACAAAGAGATAAAAATATTATACTCATGTTAAGGTGTTATACTTCAGTCTTCTGTATTTGCAGCAAATAGAATCTAGTGTATTTGCTATTTATTCTAGAGCTGCAATGGTTGACTTCATTATACTCTGTATCTGCATATCCATTTTAAACAGACAATGGGACATAATGGGAGCACAAAACCTCCACAATTATTGTCCACAACTGTCTGCTTTAATGCACCTAAAAATACCACCAGCTACTGTAAAAGAAGGAAGAACAGGTATTTGCTGTATGGGATTCCTTATGCTCATTCCCTGCTGCACAGCCAAGGCATCTAGAGAAAAAAAATCTTTTCTCATTATTGTAAGAAATAAATCTAAGCCAGAATAATCACCAGCAACTGATAGCACACCTTAAGATCTTTGGGCATTACACTTTATTCTAACAAAGGAGAGGGAAAAAAGTAATTTCAGAATCAGGATGTACAAAACATGCATCTGCAGACACTGATGAAAACCACAACTGCATTGTTAAGAACTTCACCAGTCATGCACTTGTTTTCTGAATCACAGTCTAATACCTATCATATACACATAAGCTCGGGAGAGTAAAATCTAATTCTACAGGGGCTGAAGAGGATAAGAGTATCTAGGACAAGACTCTTGGCATCTGTTAATTATGTGAGGTCTGTAAGGAACATGCGTAGGTCAGGAAAAGGACAATAATAAATATCACTGAGGCAGCCAAGTCTACACTTTCAGACTTCACAGACCAAGGCTCATCCATGATTCAGTGAACAAAGCTTCCCAAGTCAATACAGATAAATGTACTGCAAGCAGTTGCTGTTAACACAGTCAGTGGCAAAAATATCTTTCTCTAAAGATATATTGGCCAAATAGGTACCCAAGTGAAGTGACCTTTCAGGTTCTTCTAGAATCTGTACGTTAAAAGATTTGATCACAATGTAAATTAAAACTGAATCCAAAGTTAATAAAAGGTAAGAGTAATAGGCTGACTCTTCTAGGACAGTATAAAGCCTAACAATGGCCTCACTGTACTCATTCTTACCTGCTGGAAATACTGTCTCTCCTACTCCGTACCTCCCCATTAACTTCTTGCTCGTGGGCTTGATGCTCCACTGCCGCAGCCTGCAGCACCTCACTGATGGAAGGAAATTGCCCCATTGCTTCAGGATGTATCTTCTGGCCATTTATTGTATATGGAGTATCCTGTTTGCTTTCTGAATTCTGTAAGCTGCTATACAGCCCTTTCCCTGACACGCTGCTGTAGGTAGAGCTGTCACTCTCATTTCCATCCAGCCTCATTCCCACTTCACTCCCATCAATCTCTGAAATGCTGTCTCCTGCCACGGAGGAATTCTCTATTCGATCATCCACATCAGAGGGCAGACTAATCTCAGAAACAACTGATGTTGCACCACTTCTGCTTTGCTTCAGAGTCCCACCAGACAAATCAGTAGCCACAGAATTCCCTGTAGTGTTTCTAGTGTCTGAATCTTCAGTTCTATAGTCAGCCAAGGACCGGATCTTACTGGACTTGGATTTTGAGCTTTTTCTCTCTTTTGAGGATGCTGGAAGTCCCAGGCTACCCAGTTTTGGGCCCCTGGGGACACTGGTCCGCAAGAAGGAGTATTCTTTTGTCATTGCTACAGTGCTAGCTCTTGGCAGGATTTCTGGATTCAACATCAGCTCAGGGTCTAGGGTGCTGGAGGGCCGGTTTTTGGATGCAGACTGACTCGACTAAAAGAAGAGGAGTCAACAATAAATTCCAGCATGTTAACTTTGAAATAGCATCAAAGACTTATTTTGCTCCAACTTAAGATGTAAAGCTCTTACACTGATATTAAATATACAAGTCCTTTTGTAAACAAGGCAATTACATCAGCAATCAATCCTATCAAGGTTCTGTACATACATGTTGAAAATGTTCAAGGTAGACTCCAAAAGTTAACTGAATAATATAGTCAAAATTGAACATTCAGGTCACTTAAGTTTTGTGTTTTCCTCCCTCATATTTTAAGTAGCACAAAATGGTACGTCACTGATGAGGTAAGAGAACCAAATTTTGTCTGTCAAGAAGAAAAAAACCTGCTTTCTCCCATCTGAGAAAACTACTGAATGTTTTAATTCAGAGCACAGAAATGGTAAAGTTTTCAAGCTTCTCCACAAAACACTGAATCTAGAAGATCTGTTGTGTGGTACTCACTCTTTCTTGATGTCTCTTCACTCTGTATTGTTTGAGCTGTTCTTCCAGACGTCTCCTCGCCTGAAGTCTGATTTGTTCTTCTTTCTCCAATGGGAGTGAAGACTCTACTGAGCCTGTAAGGGAAAGGTTCCTTTACAGTCAAACAGAAAATGCCAATGCAGGCAAATGCAATGCAAAAGGAAAAAGCCCCTTCTACCATCAGCAACATGCTTCATGCTTAAGCAAGGAACAAAAGGAAAGCCCACAGACATGCATCTCAAACTACCCCGTCAAATACAGCCTTGTGTAAGCACTGATAAAGCTTGTGGACTTCCACTGCTCAGTTTGCAAATGCTGTAGTTTCTCTACATATATACAACAAGAGCTCATACAGCAAGAAAAGAAGTATTGCTGTCATTTAACCTCATCTGTCCTGCATTTCTGACAGTACTAAAATTATAAAACTAAGCAAGACCTGTACAGTCCACTCATTCCCTACAAGTCAAGGAAGGATCATCCCTAGATATGTTTTCTTACCTTTGGTTATCTCACATTAAATCTTTCCCATAGTAAGTCCTTTTAAAAACAGTATTTCAGAAAACACCCACAGCATTAGACACGTTATTTATAAAGACTCACCCTTCTCTCCCCTTCATTGCTCTTTCCTCTTTATTATTTAGCTTAAAATCACCTGGTTCTGTGGGTTTTTAATACCACCTGTTATTCCTAATAGTCAAGAAGATTAGAAAAGCTTCAGCCCCAGAAAGCGTGAATTCCCCTCCAGCATAAGAGCCATTTTTAAATGGTAAGGCACATGCCTTAGCTGCAGCAGAGGGTGCTTTACTGAAAGAAAATGAATTGTAGTTCAAGGTAAAAACTGCAAAAATTAAGTTTAGTTCAAGCTTAAATGATGTTTAGAGCCAGGCTCGGAGTAAAAAGCTTTATGCAGCAAGAGAAAGCAGGGGCACCACCATAAACAGATGCTTACACAATTCAGTTTCTTGCATGGGAAGACTTAGTTTGAGAGACTGCAAAGCTTCTTTTCTAAGAACTATGCCCTCAGCACTAGTTCCCTGAGACTTCCTTAGGCTGTCATGGAAACCAGTCACACCTGGGGATGACTCTTCTCCCTGCTCACTGTTGATGGTGTCAAAAGATACAGGAGAGTCAGGGAAGAGCAACTCTGGCCCATTCTGGCAGGCATCCACTTTGCTGTTTATCTCCAGACTTTCCTCCTCATTTGGCAATTCATTGGTGTTATTCCTGGTAGCTGGAAAAGAAAGTTTTATTCAGCTACACTTTAAGCCACCCCATTTATCTTCACACCTCCACCCAACTACAATGCTACTACTATTGCCTTTAATTGTAAGAACATGGAAAGAAGAAATTTTATTAAGGACTTTAGATTCTTTATTTAAAAAGACCAGAAAAAGTACCTTTAATTGCTTTACTAAGTTGCCTTCAATCAGGAGCTCAGAAGTGATCATACAAAATATCTTCAAAACTTCACATTGTTCTTTTAATCTTGTTAGGTTTAGAAGCATGAAACAGTGAGCGTGAGGAACTCTGAGGGGCCACCTACTACAAGGAAGACTCAGCAACTGCAGGCCTTGCTGAATGATTCAGCTGTTTGATATTCTGCTGGGCACTGAGGAGGAAGCATCCACCACCCCGACTTCCAGCCTGGGCCAAGCAGTTCTCAATTTTAAACTGAGTTTACACTTTTTCAAATAGGACATCTTCATCAAAAATGTAGTAGCAAAGCTCACATGTATCAAAATAATAAATCTACCAATTAAAATGCAATCTAAGAACCCCTTTAATGCCACTTTTATCCCCACTTACTAATATTAGATTTTTCTTTTCCATCAGGAAAAACACATATTCAAAAGCAGTTAAACATTTCACAGGTTTGTACTTCAGATTTCTCACACATTTCTACTTCACTTGGCAGGAGACTACTTACATTTACAAACCTGCTGTTGCAAAAAACCTGTGTATCTAACGCTAAATTAATTACTATAAATCTCAAATGAGCAGAATACTGAAACAGGCACTGCTTTTCTGATCATTCCCACACCACGTATCACTGGAGTAACTGGAACTCACTGGAATAATACATAAGATTTCATTATTTTTCCATAAAGATGTTTGAAAATATTCAACATTTATGATCACAAAGTATTTGCAAGTGCAAAAATCAAGTTTCCTATTTCTAATTTTTCTCTCCTCTCAGAGCTATGGACTTGCATGAGCAGTTTGTGCTTTTTTAAGTCTGCTGAAGGAACATACAAGGGAAAAGAAGAAAACCCAATCAGAACTGAGCAACATATCCTTCCCAAACAAAGTGTTTCTAAGATAATGTCCTGTAGCTAGGAAGTTGATTATAAAGATTCAGTAAAACTTTAGTTATTGATTTAGACTAGCCCACTAACATATTGCTATTAAACCTTTTTCTCCCCATACAATGAATCACTATAAAGTTTTGAAAGAAAAAAAAACACTAAAAATAAAGTTATTATCAATCAGTCATGTATGTGGAGAACATTACAGTGCACCTGAAATTAAATAAGCCAGACAGAAAAAAATACAGGTAGGGAGGTAGAGCCTTTTAATTGTTTGCCTTTTCATTACTGAAGAAAGCAGAAGGTTTCCTTTTAAGTGCAGTCAAATGTCACTGTAATTGAAAGAGCAAAAGATCAATTCCCACCCCTGACCATTTGTTCCCACCTCTGCAGTGCATCCTCCCTTAAGTCAGAACAGATGTTTGTACAGTGAACCAGCACAGAGCCAACTGAATGAAGAAACTGAATGTGGGTAAAAATAAAAAGCTCAGTCTCAGGTTGCCAAAACCCAACAACTCTCTAAGATTTGAATCAAAACACTTTTGTCTATCTTATTTGTCATGCAGACATTTTCAGGCCATTGTAGCCTGCATCAGTTGTCTGATTTAGACCATCATGTCACAAAAACACTTGCTGGCAACATGGAAGGGGGGGATGCAATTAGTATGTAAAAGAGGACACAGGAAAAGACTGCTTTGTAATGACTAACATTTTCAAACTAAAAGGTTGTCAAAACAAAATTTGAAATAGACATCAGTGCTAAGAATAGCCACAAGAAGCCAAAAATAAGAAGATAGCTCGCACACTCAGAAATACTGCTTCTGTCCATCTCCCAGAAACTGCAGTCAGTACTGCACCTGGTTTATACTTTATTTACATTTCTTGCTTCACTACAGTCAGTGGGACACATATACATAAGAGATACTGGAGCAAAATTCTGGAGGAATGGTTTCCTGGCAACTTCCTGAGGCCACAAGATACTCAGAATCTAAACATTACTCGAAGTAGGGTAATTTAATTGCAGTAGTGTCAATACAGCTGTGGTCTTTTTAGAATGCAATTAGGATCAAACCAGCAGGAAGACACACTACCTATTTGTAAGCCACAATTCAATTCTCCAACACAGGCCAAAGCAGGAACGTGGGGTCTCCAACTTCATAAAACATGAATGAATCATCCCATAACTACACTCTACCAGTCTGATAAAGGGCAGTGTAAGAAATGCAAATAAAGCCTCTGGCCTCCACTCCTGCCTGTGAGTGGATGACAAACCTGCAGTACAAGAAGGCTACAACTTCATCACGTCACCTCCTTTCACCCAAGGAACCCCTGTACTCCTGTGTGTCTGCGCAGCCACAGCGAGCACACCCCTCCACCACCACATCCTGAGTTACCAACACACCCTCCCATACCTGCTGGGCAAACATGGACAGGGCAATTCAGTCCAAGGAAAATATTTTCACAATGAAAGCAACCGAATACTGGAATGGGGAGAGAGGCTGTTGAACTTCCCTCTGCAGAGACTTCCAGAATTCAACAGGACAAGGCCCCGAGCAACCCGATCTTGCTCCAGCACCACCCTGCTCTGTGCACCAGGCTGGACCAGACAAACCACAGAGCTCCCCTCCAACTCAAGTTTGATTCTGTAATCTACTCAGATCAGTAGTCTCTCAAATTCCTTGTAAAACAGCCGCATGATTTATTTTATTACAGAGCTTGTCTACATATAAAGTTATTTTGAGATAATCTGGAGAGTACATGCCTGCATCTCTCTGCCACAAAGGGAACTTTAGGGAGACTTTTAAAGTACATCTTGGTTTTTGACTAAGCAACTTAATTTATTAGGAAAACTTCTTCTGCCAGAATAAATTACTCCAGTCATGAGTTTCCTCCATAACAACCATTTCAGAACTGTTGTATGTAGAGAATTTGAGGTGTATACTTTGGAAACGTTATCAGAAGACAGAGTAACACCCTGAAAACCAAATAATAAACTGACAGCCCATAGTACTTAAGGTAATAGTTTGGTTTTGCTTTCAAAACAAAAGGTTTTACAGCAAAAAAGTTTTCCCCATATACAGAGCCTTCACCAAACTCGCTTAAAACCACTGAATAAAAAACTCCTGAGCTCAAGGAAAGAAGTCCTTCAGCATCACCTGAACAATAAAACAGACAACTGTATAAAAGCCTGGGTAAGTCTAGGAAATTATTTGGTGCACATGAAATAACTTACTGTTCATTTCATCTGTAGTAACTGGCTGTGATTTGGCTTTACAATCCAAAAGTTCTTCAGAGTTTCCAGGAGCCCCATCACTGCTTCTGTTCTCCAAGTGAACATCCTGATAGACAGATGAGGAGTCCATGGTAAAAACGATCCAGATCCCTGGAAAGTTTTTCTTCTGAATAATTTGCCACCAAGTGAACTACCAAGTCCTGTTCCTCTCCATCAGCAACAACAGCATCAAGGTGTTCCACAGGAGCAGCTCTGAGCTGTACAGCTGTTGGTGTGCACAGGCAGCTGCTCACCCCAGATTATGGAAACAGGTCACAGCCAACGTCGTAATCACAAAGGACCTGCATTCCCTAGAAATAAAATGTAGTACATTTACAAACATGTATTAAAGCTTTGAAAATACAAGTCAAAAATAAAGTAGTGCCCACAGATTGCTCTCCAGCTCAACTTCAACACACAGAACAAGGACATGGAGTAATAATAGAGCCAATGAAATACACCCAAGCATCCAGCTTAGGGGATAAAAAATGATCTGTTTAACAGCTTTTTTTACGCTCATTTTTTTTAGTAGCATTGATACACTGCGTAACTATGCAAGAAGATAGTATTTATCAAGACAACTCATTTAAGATCACTGCCTCTTGTAATGGAAATGCCTCTTTGGCCTCTGCTTTAGGAAGTGAACCAGTATTCAGAGTAGCATTTTGCTCTGCATATAACAGTCTGGACTTTCATACCACATATTTCATTTAAAGGACCGACTCCTATTTAAGTTTCAATATCTGTAGTTGGAATGCAGTATGAACTTCAGATTTTTTAAAAATTAAATTACATTATTACTGTTTACTTGTCTGCAGAATGACGAGTCTGTGTACAGAACATGAACTCCTCACCACAGCACTGGCAGTCAGTGTGGCTGGGCTGCAGTTCAACACTGCCTGCTCCTATGACCACTCCAGAGGAGGATTTCCAAACATAGTTTATAGAATTTTCTAATGACTCTCCTTGGGGCCAGATCCAGCCAACTAATACAATCTGAGAGAAACTGTTATATACAGTCACTTCAAATATTTAAATTTTGTTCAAAAAGTTACTGACAGTTGAACTCAGATTACCAATGATATGGTTCTTATTTAATAAAGAAACATAAGAAATCCCTTGTTTAAAAAAAAAAAAGAAAAAAGAGAAGGGGTTGTGGGGAGAATGTCAAGTCAGGAATATTTTGATTGCATTTTTACATGAACACAAACATTCTGAGCAACATTCCTTCCATATTTCCAGAGAGTACTTGTGTAACTGGTACTGTGCCACACTGCCCTGGTCACCAGCAACACCACCAGCATCTCCCAAGCGTTACTGGAGCTGCAGCAGCTCGGGGCGCACAGGCAAACACGGTCATGCAGGTGACCCTTATGTAGGTGAGCTGCGAAGGAGCCAGAAACATGGAGAGCATTTCTAAAAGAGAAACCTCCCCCAAAGAGAAAGAGTAATGCCTTCACTGTGATTTGTTATTGATTTTTAAAGATTTTCAGTTTAACAAATCTTACAATAAAAACTTCTAGAAGAACTGCCATTGTACAGCAAACAGATACCACATGACAGGTCGCCAAGATGAATTACAGACAAAAGGCATGCAAGATTTTGGCTGTTCACGCCTTGGGAAAATCCCATCAACACGAAACTGTTTGTTATCTCTGTCATAAAACACGCTTTAACAATCGGGTGACGGAGAATGGCTTTCTCCTGTACATCCCATTCCAAGTATTAAAGGTTCGAATATTTCGGCTTCGGAGTCCTTTTGTATCCCTGTGCTGCGCATAGACACACACACACACACACAGATGTACGCCCGC